>WEDG01000574.1:0-33931 GCA_017591395.1 Schistocephalus solidus
GCGCGCCAGTAGGTGCTCGGAATCCCAGGTGCCGAATTTCTCAATCGACTGGCTGATGACGCTAATGGGCAAGAAAGATGGCCATTCCGGTCTCTACATGTCTTTGTCGGTTCCATTACATCATTTGCTACACGTCGCTTTAGACCGCCTTCGAGACCTCTTGTCTGAGCTCCAGGGCATACCGAACATATATGTTCCCTACAGACCATCAGTGAGCCCCAAACTGTCATCATATTCCCGATCACAGCCGATAGTACAACGAGCCCGTAGCTCAATGGTATAGCGTCTCGACTTAAATATCAAAGTTCGCGGGTTCGAATCCCAGTGCGCTACACTCTGGGATTGGGTACTGACTGGCTGATGACGGCTAATAAGCCAGAAATGGCTATTCGGTCTCTTTGTCTTTATCGGTCTCCATTTCATCATATGCTTCACGTCGATATGCAGACCACCTGTGAGGCTCTCTGTCTGAGCTCCAGTGAACAACGGAACATCATGTTCCTTAAGCAGATCGGTGGAGCCCTCACAGTGTCATCATATTCCCGATCACAGCCGACAAAACAACGAGCCCGTAGCTCAATGGTAGAGCTGTCTCGACTTCAATACTAAAAGGGTCGCGGGTTCGAATCCCATGTGCGCCACTACTTTGGGATTGGGTATGACTGGCTGATGACGGCTAATAAGCCAGAAATGGCCATTTCGGTCTCCCTTGTCTTGTAACGTGTTCCATTTCATCATATATGCTACACGTCGCTATGGGACTCACCTGTGAGGCTCTTTTCTGAGCTCCAGGGCACAACGGTACATACATGTTCCATAAGCAGATCATTGAGCCCCAAACTGTCATCAGATTCCCGACCATACAACCGACAAAACAACAAGCCCGTAGCTCAATGGTAGAGCGTTCGACTCAAATACCAAAGTTTGTGGTTTCCAATCCCAGGTGTGCCACACTTTGGGATGGGTATGCTGAGCTGATGACGGCTAGTAAGCCAGAAATGGCCATTCCGGTATCCCCTTGTCATTTGTCGGTTCCATTTCATCATATACACGTCGCTATGCGACCGCATGCGACAGCTCTAGTCTGAGCACTAGGGCTACAAATGGAACACATGTTCCTTGAGCGCAGATCGGTGAGCCCCACACTATTATCATATTCCCGATCACAACTGACAAATCAAAGAGCCCGTAGCTCAATGTTAGAGGGTTCGACTCAAATATCAAAAGTAGCAGGTTCGAATCCCAGGTGTGCCACACTTGGGATTGGGAATGACTGGCTGATGACGGCTAATAAGCAAGAAATGGCCATTCCGGTCTCACATGTCTTTGTCGGTTCCATTTCATCATTTGCTACACGTCGCTTTGCGACCGCCTTCGAGACCTCTTGTCTGAGCTCCAGGGCACAACGGAACATACATGTTCCTTAAGCAGATCGGTGAGCCCCAAACTGTCATCATATTCCCGATCACAGCCGACAAAACAACGAGCCCGTAGCTCAATGGTATAGCGTTCGACTTAAATATCAAAGTTCGCGGGTTCGAATCCCACGTACGCCACACTTGGGATTGGGTATGACTGGCTGATGACGGCTAATAAGCCAGAAATGGCCATTCCGGTCTCCCTTGTCTTTATCGGTTCCATTTCATCATATGATACACGTCGCTATGGGACTCACCTGTGAGAGTTTCTTTTCTGAGCTCCAGGGGCACAACGGAACATACATGTTCCTTAAGCAGATCGTTGAGCCCCAAACTGTCATCATATTCCCGATCACAATCGACAAAACCACAAGCCCGTAGCTCAATGGTAGAGTTTTCGACTCAAATACCAAAGGTCGCGGTTTCGAATCCCAGGTGTGCCACACTTGGGATGGGGTATGCCGGGCTGATGACGGCTAATAAGCCAGAAATGGCCATTTCTGTATCCCTTGTCATTGTCAGTTCCATTTCATCATATGCTACACGTCGCTATGCGATCGCATGCGACAGCTCTAGTCGGAGCACAGGGCACAACGGAACATACATGTTCCTTAAGCAGATCGGTGAGCCCCAAACTGTTATCATATTTCCCGATCACAACTGACAAATAAAAAGAGCCCGTAGCTCAATGTTAGAGGTTCGACTCAAATATCAAAGAAGCGTAGGTCTCGAATCCCAGGTGTGCCACACTTGGGATTGGGAATGACTGGCTGATGACGGCTAATAAGCAAGAAATGGCCATTCCAGTCTCACATGTCTTTGTCGGTTCCATTTCCTCATATGCTACACGTCGCTTTGCGACCGCCTTCGAGACCTCTAGTCTGAGCTCCAGGGCATACCGAACATATATGTTCCTTAAGCAGATCGGTGAGCCTCAAACTGTCATCATATTCCCTGATCACAGCCGACAAACAACGAGCCCATGGCTCAATGGTATAGCGTCTGGACTTAGATATCAAAGTGTCAGGGTTCGAAAGTCCCACGTGCTGCGACACTTGGGATTGGGATGACTGGCTGATGACGGCTAATAAGCCAGAAATGGCCATTCCGATCTCCCTTGTCTTTATCGGTTCCATTTCATCATATGCTACACGTCGCTATGGGACCACCTGTGAGAGCTCTTTTCTGAGCTCCAGGGTACAACGGTACATCCATGTTCCTTAAGCAGATCGTTGAGCCCCAAACTGTCATCAGATTCCCGATCACAAGCGACAAAACAACGAGCCCGTAGCTCAATGGTAGAGCGTTCGACTCAAATACTAAAGGTCGCGGGTTCGAATCCCAGGTGTGACACACTTGGGATTGGGTATGACGGGCTGATGACGGCTAATAAGCAAGGAATGGACATTCCAGTCTCCCTTGTCATTGTCACTTCCAACTCATCATATGCTACACGTCGCTATGCGACCGCCTGCAAGAGCTCTAGTCTGAGCTCCAGTGAACAACGGAACATACATGTTCCTTAAGCAGATCGGTGAGCCCCACACTGTTATCATATTCCCGATCACAACCGACAAAACAACAAGCCCGTAGCTCAATGGTAGAGCGTTCGACTCAAATATCAAAGGTCGCGGTTTCGAATCCCAGGTGTGCCACACTTGGGATGGGGTATGCCGGGCTGATGACGGCTAGTAAGCCAGAAATGGCCATTCCGGTATCCCTTGTCATTGTCGGTTCCATTTCATCATATGCTACACGTCGCTATGCGACCGCATGCGACAGCTCTAGTCTGAGCACAGGGCACAACGGAACATACATGTTCCTTAAGCAGATCGGTGAGCCCCACACTGTTATCATATTCCCGATCACAACTGACAAATCAAAGAGCCCGTAGCTCAATGTTAAAGGGTTCGACACAAATATCAAAAGTAGCAGGTTCGAATCCCAGGTGTGCCACACTTGGGATTGGGAATGACTGGCTGATGACGGCTAATAAGCAAGAAATGGCCATTCCGGTCTCACATGTCTTTGTCGGTTCCATTACATCATTTGCTACACGTCGCTTTGCGACCGCCTTCGAGACCTCTTGTCTGAGCTCCAGGGCATACCGAACATATATGTTCCTTAAGCAGATCAGTGAGCCCCAAACTGTCATCATATTCCCGATCACAGCCGACAAAACAACGAGCCCGTAGCTCAATGGTATAGCGTTCGACTTAAATATCAAAGTTCGCGGGTTCGAATCCCACGTGCGCCACACTTGGGATTGGGTATGACTGGCTGATGACGGCTAATAAGCCAGAAATGGCCATTTCGGTCTCCCTTGTCTTTATCGGTTCCATTTCATCATATGCTTCACGTCGATATGAGACCACCTGTGAGAGCTCTTTTCTGAGCTCCAGTGAACAACGGAACATACATGTTCCTTAAGCAGATCGGTGAGCCTCACAGTGTCATCATATTCCCGATCACAGCCGACAAAACAACGAGCCCGTAGCTCAATGGTAGAGCGTTCGACTTCAATACTAAAGGTCGCGGGTTCGAATCCCACGTGCGCCACACTTGGGATTGGGTATGACTGGCTGATGACGGCTAATAAGCCAGAAATGGCCATTTCGGTCTCCCTTGTCTTTATCGGTTCCATTTCATCATATGCTACACGTCGCTATGGGACCACCTGTGAGAGCTCTTTTCTGAGCTCCAGGGCACAACGGTACATACATGTTCCATAAGCAGATCATTGAGCCCCAAACTGTCATCAGATTCCCGACCACAACCGACAAAACAACAAGCCCGTAGCTCAATGGTAGAGCGTTCGACTCAAATACCAAAGTTTGCGGTTTCGAATCCCAGGTGTGCCACACTTGGGATGGGGTATGCCGGGCTGATGACGGCTAGTAAGCCAGAAATGGCCATTCCGGTATCCCTTGTCATTGTCGGTTCCATTTCATCATATGCTACACGTCGCTATGCGACCGCAGTGACAGCTCTAGTTTGGAGTATAGGGCACAACGGAACATACATGTTCCTTAAGCAGATCGGTGAGCCCCACACTGTTATCATATTCCCGATCACAACTGACAAATCAAAGAGCCCGTAGCTCAATGTTAGAGGGTTCGACTCAAATATCAAAAGTAGCAGGTTCGAATCCCAGGTGTGCCACACTTGGGATTGGGAATGACTGGCTGATGACGGCTAATAAGCAAGAAATGGCCATTCCGGTCTCACATGTCTTTGTCGGTTCCATTTCATCATTTGCTACACGTCGCTTTGCGACCGCCTTCGAGACCTCTTGTCTGAGCTCCAGGGCATACCGAACATATATGTTCCTTAAGCAGATCAGTGAGCCCCAAACTGTCATCATATTCCCGATCACAGCCGACAAAACAACGAGCCCGTAGCTCAATGGTATAGCGTTCGACTTAAATATCAAAGTTCGCGGGTTCGAATCCCACGTGCGCCACACTTGGGATTTGGTATGACTGGCTGATGACGGCTAATAAGCCAGAAATGGCCATTTCGGTCTCCCTTGTCTTTATCGGTTCCATTTCATCATATGCTGCACGTCGCTATGAGACCACCTGTGAGAGCTCTTTTCTGAGCTCCAGTGAACAACGGAACATACATGTTCCTTAAGCAGATCGGTGAGCCTCACAGTGTCATCATATTCCCGATCACAGCCGACAAAACAACGAGCCCGTAGCTCAATGGTATAGCGTTCGACTTAAATATCAAAGTTCGCGGGTTCGAATCCCACGTGCGCCACACTTGGGATTGGGTATGACTGGCTGATGACGGCTAATAAGCCAGAAATGGCCATTTCGGTCTCCCTTGTCTTTATCGGTTCCATTTCATCATATGCTACACGTCGCTATGGGACCCACCTGTAGAGAGCTCTTTTTCTGAGCTCCAGGGCACAACGGTATATACATGTTCCATAAGCAGATCATTGAGCCCCAAACTGTCATCAGATTCCTGGACCACAACCGACAAAACAACAAGCCCGTAGCTCAATGGTAGAGCTGTCTGACTCAAATACGAAAGTTTGCGGTTTTGAATCCTAGTGTGCTACACTTGGGATTGGGTATGACTGGGCTGATGACTAATAGCCAGGAAATGGCCATTCCAGTCTCCCCTTGTCATTGTCACTTCCAACTCATCATATGCTACACGTCGCTATGCGACCGCCTGCGAGAGCTCTAGTCTGAGCTCCAGTGAACAACGGAACATACATGTTCCTTAAGCAGATCGGTGAGCCCCACACTGTCATCATATTCCCGACCACAACCGACAAAACAACAAGCCCGTAGCTCAATGGTAGAGAGTTCGCCTCAAAATCCTAAAGGTCGCGGGTTCGAATCCCAGGTGTGACACACTTTATATTGGGTATGACGGGCTGATGACGGCTAATAAGCCAGGAATGGCCATTCCAGTCTCCCTTGTCATTGTCACTTCCAACTCATCATATGCTACACGTCGCTATGCGACCGCCTGCGAGAGCTCTAGTCTGAGCTCCAGTGAACAACGGAACATACATGTTCCTTAAGCAGATCGGTGAGCCCCACACTATCATCATATTCCCGATCACAACCGACAAAACAACGAGCCCGTGGCTCAATGGTAGAGCGTTCGACTCAAATACCAAAAGGTAGCAGGGTTCGAATCCCAGGTGTGCCACACTTTGGGATTGGGTATGACTGGCTGATGACGGCTAATAAGCCAGAAATGGCCATTCCAGTCTCCCTTGTCTTTGTCGGTTCCATTTCATCATATGCTACACGTCGCTATGCGACCGCCTGCGAGACCTCTAGTCTGAGCTCCAGGGCACAACGGAACATACATGTTCCTTAAGCAGATCGGTGAGCCCCAAACTATCATCATATTCCCGATCACAACCGACAAAAACAACGAGCCCGTGGCTCAATGGTAGAGCGTTCGACTCAAATACCAAAGTTCGCGGGTTCGAATCCCAGGTGTGCCACACTTGGGATTGGGTATGACTGGCTGATGACGGCTAATAAGCCAGAAATGGCCATTCCGGTCTCCCTTGTCTTTGTCGGTTTCATTTGATCATATGCTACACGTCGCTATGCGACCGCCTGCGAGGGCTCTTTTCTGAGCTCCAGGGCACAACGGAACATACATGTTCCTTAAGCAGATCGGTGAGCCCCACACTATCATCATATTCCCGATCACAACCGACAAAACAACGAGCCCGTGGCTCAATGGTAGAGCGTTCGACTCAAATACCAAAGGTCGCGGGTTCGAATCACAGGTGTGCCACACTTGGGATTGGGTATGACTGGCTGATGACGGCTAATAAGCCAGAAATGGCCATTCCGGTCTCCCTTGTCATTGTCGGTTCCATTTCATCATATGCTACACGTCGCTATGCGACCGCCTGCGAGAGCTCTAGTCTGAGCTCCAGGTGAACAACGGAACATACATGTTCCTTAAGCAGATCGGTGAGCCCCACACTGTCATCATATTCCCGACCACAACCGACAAAACAACAAGCCCGTAGCTCAATGGTAGAGCGTTCGACTCAAAATACTAAAGGTTGCGGGTTCGGAATCCCAGGTGTGCCACACTTGATATTGGGTATGACTGGCTGATGACGGCTAATAAGCCAGAAATGGCCATTCCGGTCTCCCCTTGTCATTGTCGGTTCCATTTCATCATATGCTACACGTCGCTATGCGACCGCCTGCGAGAGCTCTAGTCTGAGCTCCAGGTGAACAACGGAACATACATGTTCCTTTAAGCAGATCGGTGAGCCCCACACTATCATCATATTCCCGATCACAACCGACAAAACAACGAGCCCGTGGCTCAATGTTAGAGCGTTCGACTCAAATACCAAAAGGTCGCGGGTTCGAATCCCAGGTGTGCCACACTTGGGATTGGGTATGACTGGCTGATGACGGCTAATAAGCCAGAAATGGCCATTCCAGTCTCACATGTCTTTGTCGGTTCCATTTCCTCATATGCTACACGTCGCTTTGCGACCGCCTGCGAGGGCTCTAGTCTGAGCTCCAGGGCATACCGGAACATATATGTTCCTTAAGCAGATCGGTGAGCCCCCAAACTATCATCATATTCCCGATCACAACCGACAAAAACAACGAGCCCGTGGCTCAATGGTATAGCGTTCGACTCAAATACCAAAGTTCGCGGGTTCGAATCCCACGTGTGCCACACTTGGGATTGGTTATGACTGGCTGATGACGGCTAATAAGCCAGAAATGGCCATTCCGGTCTCCCTTGTCTTTATCGGTTCCATTTCATCATATGCTACACGTCGCTATGGGACCACCTGCGAGAGCTCTAGTCTGAGCTCCAGGGCACAACGGAACATACATGTTCCTTAAGCAGATCGGTGAGCCCCAAACTATCATCATATTCCCGATCACAACCGACAAAAACTACGAGCCAGTGGCTCAATGGTAGAGCGTCTGACTCAAATACCAAAGGTCGCGGGTTCGAATCCCAGGTGTGCCACACTTTGGGATTGGGTATGACTGGCTGATGACGGCTAATAAGCCAGAAATGGCCATTCCGGTCTCCCTTGTCTTTGTCGGTTCCATTTCATCATATGCTACACGTCGCTATGCGACCGCCTGCGAGGGCTCTAGTCTGAGCTCCAGGGCACAACGGAACATACATGTTCCTTAAGCAGATCGTTGAGCCCCAAACTATCATCATATTCCCGATCACAACCGACAAAAACAACGAGCCCGTGGCTCAATGGTAGAGCGTTCGACTCAAATACCAAAGGTCGCGGGTTCGAATCCCAGGTGTGCCACACTTGGGATTGGGTATGACTGGCTGATGACGGCTAATAAGCCAGAAATGGCCAATCCGGTCTCCCTTGTCTTTGTCGGTTCCATTTCATCATATGCTACACGTCGCTATGCGACCGCATGCGAGAGCTCTAGTCTGAGCTCCAGGGCACAACGGAACATACATGTTCCTTTAAGCAGATCGGTGAGCCCCCACACTATCATCATATTCCCGATCACAACCGACAAAACAACGAGCCCGTGGCTCAATGGTAGAGCGTTCGACTCAAATACCAAAGGTCGCGGGTTCGAATCCCAGGTGTGCCACACTTGGGATTGGGTATGACTGGCTGATGACGGCTAATAAGCCAGAAATAGCCATTCCGGTCTCCCTTGTCTTTGTCGGTTCCATTTCATCATATGCTACACGTCGCTATGCGACCGCATGCGAGAGCTCTAGTCTGAGCTCCAGGGCACAACGGAACATACATGTTCCTTAAGCAGATCGGTGAGCCCCACACTATCATCATATTCCCGATCACAACCGACAAAACAACGAGCCCGTAGCTCAATGTTAGAGCGTTCGACTCAAATACCAAAAGGTCGCGGGTTCGAATCCCAGGTGTGCCACACTTGGGAATGGGTATGACTGGCTGATGACGGCTAATAAGCCAGAAATGGCCATTCCGGTCTCCCTTGTCTTTGTCGGTTCCATTTCATCATATGCTACACGTCGCTATGCGACCGCCTGCGAGAGCTCTAGTCTGAGCTCCAGGGCACAACGGAACATACATGTTCCTTAAGCAGATCGGTGAGCCCCACACTATCATCATATTCCCGATCACAACCGACAAAAACAACGAGCCCGTGGCTCAATGGTAGAGCGTTCGACTCAAATACCAAAGGTCGCGGGTTCGAATCCCAGGTGTGCCACACTTGGGATTGGGTATGACTGGCTGATGACGGCTAATAAGCCAGAAATGGCCATTCCGGTCTCCCCTTTGTCTTTGTCGGTTCCATTTCATCATATGCTACACGTCGCTGTGCGACCGCATGCGAGAGCTCTAGTCTGAGCTCCAGGGCACAACGGAACATACATGTTCCTTAAGCAGATAGGTGAGCCCCACACTATCATCATATTCCCGATCACAACCGACAAAACAACGAGCCCGTGGCTCAATGGTAGAGCGTTCGACTCAAATACCAAAAGGTCGCGGGTTCGAATCCCAGGTGTGCCACACTTGGGATTGGGTATGACTGGCTGATGACGGCTAATAAGCCAGAAATGGCCATTCCGGTCTCCCCTTTGTCTTTGTCGGTTCCATTTCATCATATGCTAATGGTCGCTATGCGACCGCCTGCGAGAGCTCTAGTCTGAGCTCCAGGGCACAACGGAACATACATGTTCCTTAAGCAGATCGGTGAGCCCCACACTATCATCATATTCCCGATCACAACCGACAAAAACAACGAGCCCGTGGCTCAATGGTAGAGCGTTCGACTCAAATACCAAAAGGTCGCGGGTTCGAATCCCAGGTATGCCACACTTGGAATGGGGTATGACTGGCTGATGACGGCTAATAAGCCAGAAATGGCCATTCCGGTCTCCCCTTGTCTTTGTCGGTTCCATTTCATCATATGCTACACGTCGCTATGCGACCGCCTGCGAGAGCTCTAGTCTGAGCTCCAGGGCACAACGGAACATACATGTTCCTTAAGCAGATCGGTGAGCCCCACACTATCATCATATTCCCGATCACAACCGACAAAAACAACGAGCCCGTGGCTCAATGGTAGAGCGTTCGACTCAAATACCAAAGGTCGCGGGTTCGAATCCCAGGTGTGCCACACTTGGGATTGGGTATGACTGGCTGATGACGGCTAATAAGCCAGAAAATGGCCATTCCGGTCTCCCCTTGTCTTTATCGGTTCCATTTCATCATATGCTACATGTCGCTATGCGACCAGCCTGTGAGAGCTCTTTGTCATGAGCTCCAGGGCACAACGGAACATACATGTTCCTTTAAGCAGATCGGTGAGCCCCACACTGTCATGTATATATATATATATATATATATATATATATATATATATATATATATATATATATATATATATATATATATATATATATATATATTTATTTATTTCGAAGCTAAGACGTTCTTTGGGAAACAGTAGGTAACTTTATTATGTAAACTTTCGACGCTGGTACCCCAGGTCGTCGTCTGACTTGTGGTAATTGTGCAACAAAACAGTTAAAAATTTCACGTGCCGGAAAAATCGATATCGATTAGTCATTGCTGCCAATTTTTGTCATTTTTGTGTGTATTTATATTGGCTCTCACCTTTTTCCCGCGTTTTTCAGGTTACCGTACACATGGTCCAATTCGATGTGTCGGTTGATGCCTGAGTAATCTGAGAAAATGGCCTCTTAACATTCTCGGCCTTTCTTAGATGGACAGGAGGCAACGATGTGGGTTTTTTTCAAAGCAAATTTGACAAGTGGTTTCTGCCTCTTTACTGCCATTTGATCTTCATGTATGCACGTGGAGGCTGACTTTCCTGTCTGACCACAGTACACCGCATTGCAGCTGTCACATGGTATCTTGTATACGACTTCTTTTTTTAACTAAATAGCCATTCCTATCCTTAGGGTGTACGAGCTGATTTCATAGTTTAGTTGTTGGTTTGTGCGCCACTTGGATTTGATGTTTCCGCAGGTGCCTTTCAATGAGTTCAGACAAATGTTTTGTGTACAGAAGTGTTCGCTAGTTCTTTTTATTTGGGCGCTTGTCCGGAACAATCTAGTTCCTTGTTTTTCCTTTTTCTTTTTAACTTCTGTCGTCTCATGCATCGACGTATAAATTCACTTGGATAACAATTTCTGCAAAATAGTTTGAATAAATAACTGAGTTCGTTTTGGTAGAGTTCCAGCACGTTTTAAATTTTACCTGTTTTTGCACACTTACCGCAAGCCTGACGAGGACGACCTGGGGTTACAGCGTCGACAATTTTACATAACCAAGTTACCTATTGTTTCCCAAAGAACGTCTTTTGCTTCTTATTATACTCTATTGGGATCCAATTTTCTAATTCCATATATATATATATAAAGAGGACTGCTCACTGATCAGGCAAAAGGAGAATTTAAGTTAGGTTGTGCCCTTTGAGGCGACTTTAAGAGACCACATAGGCAGTCGCAATGTAGAATATGTTAAAAAGTTGGAACTGAAAATGTAAAAAGGTGACGCAATTGGCCATTTCTTGGTATATTAGCCGTCATCAACCAGTCGTACTTAAACTGAAGTGTGAACCACCTGGTTTTCGAACTCGCGACCTTTGGTGATTGAGTACAGCACTCTACCAATGAGCCTTAACATGTTTCTTAAGCAGACTGATGAGTCGCCCTCTTTCAGCATATTTTAAACACACAACCGACAAATCTAAAAAGCACTCACAATATTTGATGGATTTCTGTCTAGGTATAATGGTAAACTGTGCCTTTACGAAATAAATTGCACGACAAATGGCATGTGCACCTTATGGATGAACATCATATACTCAAATTTAAAAATTATTTTTAAAATATTGTTAATCTATTGTAAATGAGACTCTGCCGTCATGGGAGTTATTTGGACTGTTCAGAAACATAAAGCTGATTGAACAGTTCTGCTAAGCACTAAAGTAAAAACCTTTTGACCCTAGTCGGCTCGACCCGAAGCAAAAGTATAAATAGACAACAGATTGCTTGTGCGTTTTCGTGGTGAGCAGACATCAATCATGGCATTTCTTTCGCGCGACAAGTTTTCAACTTGTGTTTTCATACTTGTGCAATTCTGCGTTGGTCATTGAAAGGTAAGGCAGCTACAGCTTCTGTATCGCCACCCCATCGCGATCGCCTTTTATCATATTTTAGCTTATTTTATTTGCAGCATACAAGTTAAACTACCACAAAACCGATTTTATTTTGAACCTGAAACCGGTTCCTGAATTTCATACATAAGAGTATTCTGATAGTCGAATACGTTGAGGTAAAATCTATAACTTCTTTGCTTTAGTAGGAGCCCATATGACTGCAATATCAGTATCTGCCAGTTCCTATTGTCCCCGATTGTACATTATTGTCACATGCCGCAGCAGTTCACCTAAAAACATATTAGCTGCATTTCATTCTGCACCTTGATGTTTTGAGAGCAAAAAGATTTATAAAATGTTATTCATCTGGATGAAGTTGTTGAATTATTTTCGTCTAAAGACACGCTCCGGTTGCTTATAAGCACTCTTTTACTGAAGGTGGCGTCGAATGTTTGAAAATCCAGAGGTTGCACTGAGTAATTTAAAAGCCTAGTCGAGCGCTAGAATCATCATATATATGTCTCGAGGATTTTGAACTACTTACAGCAGTCCATCTGCAGGCAGATAGAAAAACAGAAAAGCAACTACACAGTTATGGGAAGGTGCTTGCTTATTAAGGATTATTTCATGCCGGTGAAAGGACTCGGCAGTAAAGAGGGTTCTGTATGACCAACAGAGGAGAAATGATTAATAGACCTAAAACGGTGTAGGCTGTACATTTTTACGATCTAAATACTATTACGTTTTAGCACGCTGAGATTTATTAAAATCTCAAAAACCTTATGAGTACTACTGGTGACATTAAAATCACTGCTATATCCATGATCCGATCCATAGTTTGAACCAGTTTTCTCAGTCTTGATCTAATTTGCAATTGGAATGTGCGTCTTATACCCGGCAATCTCGCAGGAAAGCATAGATTGGAAACCGTCATTAAGCTACAGTTATGAGAGTAGCATGTCTCTCTTTATTTTCTCCACCTGAGTGTTTTTGATTTCTAAAATTGCACCACAACCAAAACGAAGAGCACGCTGGGAACTTCAAACGATTAAAATGACTGCAGATTTTACGTCCATCTGCTGATCTGTTTTCTTGTAGGGCTATATTTAATGGTAAGAATTATTCAGCTAGAAAAGTATCTGCACAGACTGCCAACGAACGTCGACTTCATGTCCGAGGCTCGCATATCAGACTGTTCTTAACTGTCAGATTGTCTGCGTCTTCAAATATTCGCGGTGATGCCTCCTTTAAACTTTTCCAATTATTTATTTTCATGACAATGAATTTCGCACAGAAACCTAGCACGCGACTAATACGCTAGAGTTTTAATGATCACACGTTCAGTAAAACGTCAGTAATGTGAAGTAGAAAGTGGTTAACTTATGATTTAGACAACATTATTTAACTGCAAACGTGTTTTCGTATGTTCAGGGTGGTTATCTAAACAGCGAGCCTTTTTGGACATATGCCTGGAATAGAAAGTGGTGCGCAACCGCAGAGGAATATTTTCGTTGCGGATACTCGACACGTAAGTTTGAAGATGCAGAGCTAGCTAACTCCATGTGCCTTCTGCAAAACTATAAACATATTAAAAAAAAATACGTTAATTGACATACATCTTTTTTTAAATGACTCTCTCCTTACCACGCTACTTGGCCAATTTTACAGGTGACGGGCTGTATACTACAATATTCAAGCCATATAACATGGAAAATGTGAACTATGTTAACCTGCACGATGCTGTCCCAATTAATCTCCACCGTGTTGGTTCACCGGTGTTTACGCCACGAGGAGGTAACATGTAACATTTTTCTACCTGCATACTAATTTCAAGTATCTCGCTTACTTTTCACGAACACCTTTTTGTCAATTGGGCGTCCACGCGCTCGATCCTTAGTCAATTTTATCTACTGCTATTTTTTTAAGAGTATTTATCTCCCATTGAATAAAGTGTGCTTTTATAAATCTCAAACTGTATGACTGTTTATGGGCCCAAGGTGATAGCTTCCGTCAATGTGATGTGTTTGCAGGATTGTCTGAGTGACTTTCAATCAAGCAGTAAAATAAAAACACCAAAATAAAAACACGAAAAAATCAAAAGCAGGAGACCTTTTACTTCAATGTTTTTTTATTTTCCTTCTCTCTGACTGTTTAGCTTCAGAGCGCAAGTAATTGTTGCATTAACTGCCTTTTTTGCGTTAAAGTCATTTTTTAACTTTATTCTTAATAGCCGCGTTTCTGATAACGGAATCGTCAAAGCTGGATATCTGTCCGGTCGAAAACCGTGTTCATGTTACTTGGAACATTACCCTCGCATCGTGCCATCACTTAGCCGTAAGTAATTTAAAAATTGCCCAAGAAGCTATGTTCCTCCAATTTATCTAAATTTTTCTTTCATTTTAGCTGCATTGCTCTATTGATGGAGACAATCTGCCCATTCTTCTTTAACAATTCAAGAATGCCGTAAGATGTGCCTCAAATAATTCTGCATTAACGTTCCCGATATATGTTTGAATATTATGAATGGTGTTGGCACTGTCTTCAAAAAAGATGAATATTGTTTAATAACTGAGATCCAGGCTTTTAAAAGGGTAAATCGTAATGGTCCTCGTAAGGACTGTTCCACTAAGTTAACGTCATGCTTATGAAATATTTGTTAATTATAAGCAACAGAGGACTCGTTCATGCAAACTACCTTACTTATTTGAATTTCACCTTACATTTTGGCAGGAAAAGGTTAGTTTATATAATCTATAACTTATTTAAACACAACCTTTTAAATCAGGTGGCGTTCGGTGGACCACTCCTATCCTATGGAAGCAAATGACTTACGAAATATGTCTAAACCGTATTTATGTGCATAAGTGCTACAACGGTGGACAATGTATTAGTACCCATGCATGTGCTATGACAAACGAAGTAATGGTATGCATGTCTTATAAGTGTACATAGATGAACTGATACTGATAATTAAAATTATCCATTGCTCGGCCTGACATTTTGCATGTCTGTTATCAGGAGACTCTCCGATTTTATTCTGCTCTTCAGAAGCCAAAGGGTCCGGACCAATTACCCTCCAAAGACTAGTGGAAGTCCATAGAAAGGGAGAAGAAAGATTAGCCTTTGTGTCCTGTTCTTTGGATCCGGCATTACAGTTCAGTCTAACCTATATAGTCGATTGGGCTGGTAAGTCCTAATGAAGAATTTAAGACGCTTTAATATTTACATACATCTTGGCTGAAATGATGCAACTTACTATTCAAAAGCGAATGGCATATTCCTAGCTTTTTAGGATTAGTTAATCTATATTTAATTTGTTGTATTATTTTGTAACAAGCATTGACCGCTAGCTAAACTAACACTTAATTGCATGCAATATCAAATAAAGATACCCTGCTATCAATAATTATAGGCTTTTTCAAATGGCCCAAGCAGAGTTTGGTTCCATGTTCAGTTGTGTCATATTTTTGCAGTATTTATTAAATTTATTCATTTAATTCTGCAGGTGCTCCCTATGGAACGGACAATTAGCATCTCAGGATGATGGAAATTGCAGAGATATCCCCTTTGGTAATTGTGTACAATCCCCCTCACATCCCTTTTCCGCATTAGGTGGAAGAACTTAACTTCATGAAGTTCCATTTATCAGGAACCCCCCTGCAAACATTATCCTTTGAAAGACAGGAATAAAAATTTCAAACTGTTTTAGCAGGCTTCTTCTTAGCTGAGTTCAGTGCATGGTCAATGCACAGGAAACTCAAGATTTACCAGGAAACGCTGCAGGCTAATCCTGACGGTGTCAGCTGTCGTCACTGCAGGAAGCCTAGCAGGTGCAAGATCTGCGTAATATCTGTCATCATCTCATAGGTTTACTGGTCGAGAACAAATGCAATACGTGCACATGAATGACTAGTCTGATGCAGAGCACATAGAGGCTGCCTGTCTGCCATTAAGCTCGCTGAGGATGTCCTCAAGATGGTTGGGTGTCAGTGATCACAACCTTGACTGGAGCAATTAAGTGGTTAGTGCATCCTCAAATTTAAAACTCTAAAGCCAACACATACGTACACAATTAGAAATAAAAATATTAAAGTGCATCAGATTGATTACCTCGTGGCACTTGTCTACTGGAAAAAATGAGAACAAAAGGAGAGAAGACGATGATTTCTATCAAGCTGAATCATGTACTTATCACTTTTCTTGCTGGCAGATCTGTTTTCAGCAATTCTGTTTAAAATACTTTAGTTATTCCTACAGTAAGCTGATTCAGAATTTACGCGATGAACCATTTCACATACAGTGGGGTCGGTCAAGAATAAATTGAGTCTTCACTGAAGCCGGTCATCTTACTTGCCGAAAAGTGTTAATTTATTTGATGAAAGCATACCGCTGTAGAGCAGACAGACACGTCAGAAACGTAAAACCACTGTCCATTTCTACCGAATATGTCAGTAAGTACTTCTTTACAATGAATTCTAATTTAAAATGTTAGGTTTTCTGGGATGTGCGTGCTGCATACAAGGACGTTGCGCACAATAGCCAGCATACTTACGATTATCTAGCAATGTAATGCAATGTTTTCATGGTTGAAAGAAGGTCTACGGAGTCTATCTTGTTATGAACAATCGCAAATATATCATCAACGTAATTTCTGTATACTGTTGTCATCTTTAATTTGGATGACACCTTTTCAAAGCGATTGTTGAACACAAGAAAGACGCTGTAGACCTTCTTCCTTACATGAATACATTGCATCATAAGATAAAATTAACAATGAACATGGAACCGAACAACACGCTACCTTTCCTGGACGTCCTCATGTTCAGAGAGGATGATGGCTCCATAAGGCGCTCTGTCTTCCACAAAAAAACTTGAAAAGTGCAAACCTTGAACTTTAAAAGCTTTGTACCAGTACAATGTAAACAACTAGGTTATCTAGAGAGTAGAAAGCTAACATTCGTGATCTACTCTCACTCCACCTCGTCCGCTTTCAACCCACCTAACTGCCCACAGCCTTGTGGTCAGTACTAGGAGGACAACAGTTGGGAACAAAGTGCCGAAGAATAGTAACCCAGCGAACTGGATTCTTGATGCTATCGGCTACGCATACCTGCTGTCTACTTTTTCAAATACGTTTATGCTACATGTTTCGGAGACAGCAGATTTATATTGCAAATTCGTATACTACTACTTCTACTGCTACTTCTTCTACTACTAATACTACTATTACAACTACTACTTCTACTTTTACTACTTCTACTAATAATACTACTACTACTAATACTCCTTTTTTAATATTCTCTAGACTTGCTTTATACTTGCAGTAGTATATAATGAAGTCACACGATAGGCCATACTGGCAGCACTCGTTCTAGTGTGGGCGATTATCACTGTGGTTGCGAAGTTACAGTCCTGACGCGTTTTGAAGGTGTGGGCAGCTCGTTGCGATCAGCCCTCACCCCGACTCCCAGCCAGCTTTTACTCGTGTATGTGCGATCCAACGATGTGGGTTTTGCACCAATGACCGCTCATTTTGCATTATAATAAGTGTTCTTGTGTACCATTACTAATAAAAATTCAATGGTACAGAATTGTTTCCCTCGACGTAGAGCAGTAAAGAAGCCTTTAAAACAAGCCTGCCTGTGCCTAAAGGTTGAACATCCTTTAAATTGAACCGAAGTTAATAGTGGTTTCAACACAAACCACGAACAGGTCTGCAGGCTTCGGTATGATTTAAGGCACGCTGTGTGCATCCTGCTTGTTTGCCTATGCTTCCGTGCGCTGTAGGCAAAAGTTGACTGCTGATGGCTAAACGAAATCATTTTTATCATACAAACGAACAACAAACACATCCGGAGTGCACAAGGAAGCGGGGAGAACTCCCAAATATATTTTGAGGACAATTTTAGTTTGAACGTTTGCTGTAAGAATATTGACTTGATGTCCACCAAATCGGTTTTGCACAAGTTAAAAATACTGCGAAGCATTCCAGCTGGTCTCTTAAACGTGCTAGCCATGCTACTTCAGCTGATGAGTTGGATGATATTTATCCAAATTAACAATTAAGCAAACGTTAATTTCAAGTGTTTGGAATATGCCCGGCAGTATTTTACTATATAATTATGACTTGAATGTTGCAGGCGAGTCCTCTTAAATTATAGACTGTGCGTACATGGTAGAGGTAAGGTAAGCTCAAAGGGTTCTATAAGTAGTATGCGTGGTCAAACCGACCTACATTTATACTTTCGTACTCCCGAAGTCCGAAAACGTTAAATATAAAACGAGAGGGATCAAATATAAGAAACGTCCTCTTAAACGTACTGATTGGTACCGTACACATAACTAGCCATTACTATTATATGCACATAAGTTAAATAAACGAAGCACTGTCGACACCCTAATAAATCGAGCAAAAACCCTCGGTTCTACCAGCAAACTTTACGAATTAAACTTTCTTTTCTATTTAGATTGTTTTTCATCAAAATAGATATTTCGTTCCTATATTTATGAGACATTGGGAATTAAAATAACCAGCTAAGGAACCAGATTGTTCAGATCGAGCGAACAAACCAAAAACCTCGCAGACACTTTCATACATTAAGAACATGTCTGAACTAGTTGAAAGATTCATGCCAAAACAAGAAACTTAAATGATGCCAAACAAATAACTAGACTTCGAAAATAACTTTTACACCATAAGGATAGGGTTTGATATTTAAATAAAAACGAAGTCTTTTTTCAAAATCCCGTGTAAAAGTTGCAATGTGCTGTATTGCAGCCAAAATGGAAAATCGGTCTTTGAACTTCAGTTTGCTGTTAAGAGACAAGATAACCTGTCCAAAATTGTCATGCCTACACAAGAATCTGGACAAAAAACTGCATGGGATAAAACTCGTATTGTTGAGTTCTGCCAATCGAAGAAACGCAAGGAAATATAAGAGACAATTCACTCTGATGACTCGTGCATCAATCGGCATATCTAATTAGATGCCGTGTACAAAACGATCAAGGAAATTTGGAAAAAGCGGTACCAAATAGGGATGAAATGTTTACCAAAAATGACCGCTATTGGCAGAATTAATTCAGCAGTATCGATTTTTCAGCACATTTTAAATTTAAACTTTTTTTGCACTATTACCACAAGCATCATAATGACCTGCGAACTACCGTCAAACATTTACCTGATAAATTTAATAACATTACGTAATCATCTCCATTAAGTCAGCAAATTCGGAAGTACGCTACCGAATATGTCATATAAGAACCTCCAGGTCTTACGACTTTTCGCTACTTTAGGCAACGCACTTGAGAATCGAGCGATGAGCGAATCTGTCCGTCAGCGTTTTATATGCTTTTCAAGCTAAGACGGCAGATAGGTAAGGCATATCAATATTGAATCTGAAAATAATTGTTTTACGAAAGGATTACTATATAATTATGACTTGAACGTCAATAGCAAGTCATCTTAAATTATAGATTACGCGAATATGGTGAAGGTACGGTAAGATAAAAAGGATTTATTGGTAGTAAGCCTGGTCGAACCGACCTCCAGTTATTCCATCGAACGCTTTAAGTCCGTACAAAATAAATATAAAACGAGAGGCATCAAAAATGAAAAACTTCTTCTTAAAAGTACTGATGTATTCCGTACATATAACTAGCAATAACTAAGTTAAGTTAAGTTAAAGAACGGTACCAATTCAGTACGTTAAAAAGGACTTTTGTCAAATTTGATACCTCTCGTTTTACATTTAACGTTTTCGGACATCGGGAGTACGAGGGTATAAATGTAGGTCGGTTCGACTACGCATACTACCTATAGATCCCTTTAATGTTACCGTATGTCCGCCATGAATCCACAGTCAATAATTAAAGAGGACTCGCCCACGATATTCAAGTCATAATTATAAAGTAATCTACTGCAGGTAATATTCCAATTTTCAATATTCAATATCCAATATTCAATTTAAAGTACGTTCAAACATTTGGAACGGAAAGGCTTTTTGAGAGTATCTCTTACATGTTTAAAAGGCTTCTTTACTGCTCTACGTCGAGAGAACCAATTCTGTACCATTGAGTTTTTATTAGTAATGGTACACAAGAACACTTATTATAATGCAAAATGAGCGGTAATTGGTGCAAAACCCACATCGTTGGATCGCACATACACGAGTAAAAGCTGGCTGGTAGTCGGGGTGACGGCTGATCGCATGGAGCTGCCCACACCTTCAAAACGCGTCAGGACTATAACTTCGCAACCACAGTGATAATCGCCCACACTAGAACGAGTGCTGTCAGTATGGCCTATCGTGTGACTTCATTATATACTACTGCAAGTATAAAGCAAGTCTAGGGAATATTAAAAAAGGAGTTTTAGTAGTAGTAGTAGTAGTAGTAGTAGTAGTAGTAGTAGTAGTAGTAGTAGTAGTAGTAGTAGTAGTAGTAGTTGAAGTAGTTAAAGTAGAAGTAGTAGTTGTAATTGTAGTAGTAGTAGTAGTAGAGAGTAGAAGTAGCAGTAGAAGTAGTAGTATACGACGTTGCAATATAAATCTGCTGTTTCCGAAACATGTAGCCTAAACGTATTGAAAAAGTAGACAGCAGGTATGCGAAGCCGATAGCATCAAGAATCCAGTTCGCTGGGATAGTTTACTTCGGCACGCAGTTCGCAACTGCTGTCCTCCTAGTACTGACCACAAGGCTGTGGGCAGTTAGGTGGGTTGAATGTAGACGAGGTGGAGTGAGAGTAGATCACAAATGTCAGCTTTCTGCTCTCCAGATAACCTAGTCGGCAGACCTGCCTATTCGTATTTGACAGGGTGCGCGTAGTGCAAGTTGCCAAAAGCCTAGCGGAGCCGACGTCTACTGGCAGCAATTGACCCCTTGATCCCAGCTGTCTGGTTTAACTGACGGCAAACAGGCGACGCTGTGGGCGTGAGCAGAGTCAATGTGAGCAGCTACAACGTTAGACAGACAGATTGTCCTCTGTGCTCTGCTGAGAAAAGGCCGATCGTCTGAACTTCTTTCGACAGCGTACATAACCTGAGCAGCACGTGATAAAATGTTAAGTATGGCGGTGGTAACGGGTAGTCTCTCTGAGCATCAGAGGCAATATTTCAGCACACTTAAAAGGAAAAAAGCCATAGATTAGATTAAATGATCAGTGGCTATGATAATCCTCTAGTGTCCATATTGTCCATGGTGTTTGTACGTGTCAGCGAGTAGATTTGTTGGACATGGAGGAAAAAGCGCATACTCGTCACGGTTTCTTTGTGGAGGTGTTTTTATGTGCAGTTTAGAACCCAGTTAAAGAAATTGAGCCTTCCCATGTAAGTAAATTAGGGTTGCGTATAGAGGGGCTGAAGAATGTTGACGTGAGGATTGAGCCTAAAGGAACTCTGTGGCTATTCTTGGACGTGCATCTTCAGATGATGTGAGCTTTGTTCCATACAAAATGGTGCTTTGGATCTATGGTGGGGATAGCAACTTAGGACAGATAGTCACGCCTCTCAACCGCAGGTTTAAGTTCGTGAATGCGTGTGAAGGCAGATTGTTCCTTTTGGTCACAGTATACAGTGTCACAGGCATCGCACTGCATCTTATGGGCAACTTCTTTCATATGAAGCTAACCAACCCTATCCTTAGGGTCTACACGCAGAGTGTATAAGGGGGTCGATGGTTTTTGGGTTACTTTTAATTGTTGTTATATCAAGTGTCATTAAAAGATTTCAGTCAATCCTGATATAAAAAAAGATTCGACATTCATTTGCTTTTATTGCTCTATTAGAAATATCTAGTTACATTTTTGAATTTTGCTCTTTCATGATTCGAGGAACAACATCCGTATGGTTAACTTTTTGGGAAAATAATGCAAAAAGGAAGGTAAGCTCGACTGGGTAACCATCATCGTCAGAGCAATGTGTTTTTGATCGGTGAAGAGGAACCCTAGTGAGAGATTCGGCTGCTGCTCTCATTTGGTCCACATAGGTTTCTTTGTGGTAAACGGATATTTTTAAAGTCTCGTTGCAAGAAAAAATCAAGAATTGGGAGGTATCGCCACTTTTTCGTCGACAGCGTGGTGATTTGGAGGGTTTATAGTCGATTCCTTCTAGCGACAAAAAAATGTGATGTCAAAAACTCATACGCAGAAATAAGGGTTAACTAATGGTAGAGACATATGTAGGACTAAAGTAATTCCACTGTGCATCCTTTTGCTACATCTAGTGGTATGGATATAAATAAAGAATTCAAATGAAGAGAAACCAGTACTTCATCGGCGAAGATTGAGATTCCTATTAAATTGTCTTAAAATTATAGAGGATTTTAGATGAAAATTTAAAAATCCCTCATTAGTGGGGTGCAGTTGGCAGAATAGCCAGAAATGAACCTTTTTTATTCGCTTTTCCAATTTTGATAACATCCATTGTAGTAAGACTTCAGGTTTATGACTATTAGGCAACCCATAGATCCAGGGAAATTATCCATGGCAAAAAAGCATATGTTGCTACATTTTAATTGGAATATTTGCCGTTGATAATGTGCATCCATTATAAACGCTCAAAGCATGCTTTCTGCGTAATGAGATTCTATTCGATGGCATAGGGTAAATCTCACAGCAGGCAACATGCACAAGGATTTCGGTAAAGTGATTTTTTGCTAAGTGTAATGAGAGGATAAGTGTTTAAGCGTTAAAATTTCACGTAATGCAAATCTTTTCCAATTTCTAGCGTGTAGAAATCTCATGTGACCGTAATTGATACGTGTGCTTTGGTAGATCAGTGTACCAATAAACATACTTTGAAGGATACAAATAGGACATTTTACTGCTATATTTTGGACGCTGGTTCCTGGGATCGCAGTCAGATTAAAGTCAATAAGCAAAACATAAAACACAGAAGCACACAACGACCATT
Organism: Schistocephalus solidus; assembly: GCA_017591395.1. Classification (NCBI taxonomy): domain Eukaryota; kingdom Metazoa; phylum Platyhelminthes; class Cestoda; order Diphyllobothriidea; family Diphyllobothriidae; genus Schistocephalus; species Schistocephalus solidus. The sequence continues at coordinate 22,969 of WEDG01000574.1, forward strand.
TCTTGGAGCAACCAAGATTGTAAGGCTTGTATGAAATTTTATTAGTTTTCACACATGTAATCTTCTGTTAAGAGGACTTGTGGAACCAGCGTCAGAAGCTTACAATCAACTATCCTTATTTGTCCAAATGAACGTAATTGCCTTATTATAATATTTTGTGGGACACCTATCTTCGAAAACGTATATTAATACATGTTTCAAAGGGTGGTGACAAAGTTTGAGAGTAACTTCCTGCATACCTGTTTCAGGGTTATTTGCCTCCATTCAGCCAAATATAATCCTGATCAACTACTTGGACCGGACAAACAGGCCTAGACGCAGATGGCAAAAACGATCCATCACATGGGTTTACCAGATAGGTCATGAGCACTTCATCGGAACGAATTGCATGACTGTCTCTTAAAATGCCATTCTCCCTTGCTGCATATCTGCATAATATAAAACTTGCAAATGACCTTAAAAATACCGATTCCGCCATAAGGAACTGCACTTCTGACACGAAGCTGCAAAAAAATTGAATCGGAATTGGAATTCGACCTTGCCCAGATGGCATCGATTGCGCTTGACAAGTTTGCGGGCCTCTTCGCAGAAGATGGGACTTCCTTCTACCGCGATGGCGGAAAGGATTATCGGAAAACTATTGACGGGAGCTAATTTGCTGCGTGCGAAACAAAACTATCAAACAGATGCGGATGATCACCGTTCATATTTTAATAGCACACATTGACATAGTAGAATAGTATATATATATATATATATGCAGAATAACATGACCGACAAAGACAAGGGAGACTGGAATGGCCATTTCTGGCTTATTAGCCGTCATCAGCCAGCCATACCCAAACCCAGGCGCTGCCGCGCCCGAGCCTCGAACTCGCGACCTTGATGGGCAGAAGTCCAACGCTCTACCCACTGCGCCACGAGCTCGTTGTCTTGCCGGTTTCGATCGGGAAATATTGACATTGGTAATGGGGCGCTCACCGATCGGTTACAGGACTCACTCGTACCGTTGTGCCCTGGGGCTAACTCTCAAGCCCCGCCAGCAGCCGTAAGGCAGCTAAGTATATAATCAGAATAACATGACCGACAAAGACAAGGGAGACTGGATATATATATATATATGATATGAAAGAGGACTGCTCCCTGATATGGCAATGGAGAATTTAAGTGAGGCTTTGCCCTAGAGCCAACTGAAGAGCCCACATAGACAGTCGCAATGTAGAATATTTTAAAAAGGTGGAACCGAAAATGCAAAGGGGGACTCAAATGTCCATTTCTAGGTTATTTGCCGTCATCAGCCAGTCGTACTTAAACCGAAGTGTGAAACACCTAGTTTTCGAACTCACTACCTTAAGTGATTGAGTCCAGGATTCTACCAATGAGCCTTAACATGCTTCTCAAGGAGATTGACGAGCCACCCTCTGTCAGCATCTTCTTAATCACAACCGACAAAACTAAAAGCTCTCACTATATTTGAGGGATTTCTGTCTAGGTACAATGATAAAACTGTGGTTTACGAAATTGATTGCACGGCATATGGCATGTTCACCTTTTCGATGAAAAGCATTTACTCAAATTTGAAATTATTTTTTAAATATTGTTAATCTATTGTGAACGAGACCTGCCGTATTAAAAGTTATTTGGACTGTTTAAAAACATAAAGCTGGTTGAACAGTTCTGCTAAGCACTAAAGGGAAAACTTTTGACCTTTTGACTCTGCCCCGAGCATAAGTATAAATAGACAGTTGCTTGTGCGTTTTCGTTGTGAGCAGACATCAATCATGGCATTTCTTTCGTGCAAAGGTTTCAACTTGTGTTTCATACTTGTGCAATTTGCGTTGGTCATTGAAAGGTAAGTCAGTACAGCTTGGTATCGCCATCAAATCTCATCGCCTATTATTATATGTTAGCTAAATTATTTGCAGCGTACAAGTTAAACTACCACAAAACTGTTTTTTTATTTTGAACCTGAAACCGGTTCCTGAATATCATACACAAGAGTTTATGTATTTAAATAAGTTAAGGTAAATATAACGCTTCTTTGTAGCCTAGTAGGAGCCCATATGACTGCAAATCAGTATCTGCCAGTTCCTATTGTCCCCGATAGTACACCATGTTCACATGCCGCGCAACGCACCTAAAAACATATTAGCTGCATTATTCTGCACATTGCTTTTTGAGGCAAAAATTTTAAAATATTTCAGCTGGATGAAGTTGTTAATTATTTTCATCTCACGACTCGCTCCGGTTGCCAATAAGCATTTTACCAAGGTGGGGCCGAATGTTTAAAATCCAGAGATTGCCTGAGTAATTTAAAAGCCTGTTTGAGCGCTAGAATAATCAGCATATATGTCTGAGGATTTGAACTCTTACAGGAGTCCATCTTCGGAGCTAGAATAAGAAAAGAAGAACTGCCAGTTATGGAAGGTGCTTGCTTATTAAGGATTATTCATGCCGGTGAAGAATGCAGCAACAAGGGGTTCTGTATACCAACAGAAGGGAGAGAAGAATAGACCTATGGTATAGGCTGTACATTTTACGATTTTAAATACTATTAAGAGCACGCTGAGTTTATTAAAATCTCAAAAACCTTATGAGAACTACTGGTGACATTAAAATCACTGTTATATCCATGATCCGATCCATAGTTGAACCAGTTTTCTTTTTCAGTCTTGATCCAATTTGCAATTGGAATGTGCGTCTTATACCCGGCAATCTCACAGGAAAGCATAAATTGGAAACCGTTATTAAGTACAGTTATGAGGTAAGAATTTCTCTCTTATTTTCTCCACCTGAGTGTTTTTTTGATTTCTAAATTGCACCACAACCAAAACGAAAGCACGCTGGAAACTTCAAAAGATTAAAATAACTGAATTTTACGTCCACTGCGATTGTTTTCTTGTACATTTATTTAATGGTAAGAAATATTCAGCTAAAAGTACTGTACCGACTTCCAACGAACTTGACTTATATCCAAGGCTTGGCAAATCAAAACGTTCTAACTGTCAGAGTGTCGGCGTTTACAAATATTCACGATGATATTACCTGTAAATTTTTCCAATTATTTATATTCTTGAGAATTAATTGTGCACATAAACCTAGCACGCGACCCCTACGCTAGAGCTTTAATGATCAAAACCTCAGTAAAACGTCAGTAATGCGAAGTAGAAAATGGGTAACTAATGATTAAGACAAACGGTAAACCAGTGGGGAGGAAAAATTATTCAGCTACAAACGTGTTTTCGTGTGTTCAGGGTGGTTATCTAAAAAGCGAACCTTTTTGAACACATGACCGGAATAGGAAGTGGTGCGCAACCGCAGAGGAATATTTTCGTTGCGGATACTTGACACGTAAGTTTGAAGATGCAGAGCTAGCTAACTTCATGTGCCTTCAAAATAACTACAAACATATTAAAAAATGTAACGTTATTTGACATTCATCTCTTAAAATGACCCCCTCTCTACCACGGGACTGGATACTACAATATTCAAGCCATATAAATTGGAAAATGTGAATTATGTTAACCTGCACGATGCTGTCCCAATTACTCTCCACCGTGTTGCCTCACCGGTGTTTACGCCACGAGGAGGTAACATGTAACATTTTTCTACCTGCATACTAATTTCAAGTATCTTGCGTACTTTTCACGAACACCTTTTTTTCAATTGGGCGTCCACGCGCTCGATCCTTAGTCAATTTTATCTACTGCTATTTTTTAAGAGTATTTATCTCCTACTGAATAAAGTGTGCTTTTATAAATCTCAAACTGTATGACTGTTTATGGGCCAAAGGTGATAGCTTCCGTCAATGTGATGTGTTTGCAGGATTGTCTGAGTGACTTTCAATCAAGCAGTAAAATAAAAACACTAAAATAAAAACACGAAAAAATCAAATGCAGGAGACCTTTTACTTCAATGTATTTTTATTTTCCTTCTCTCTGACTGTTTAGCTTCAGTGCGCAAGTAATTGTAGCATTAACTGCCTTTTTTGCGTTAAAGTCTTTTTTTAAATTTAGTTTTAATAGCCGCCTTTCTGATAACGGAATCGTCAAAGCTGGATAGCTGTCCGGTCGAAAACCGCGTTCATGTGACTTGGAACATTACCCTCACAACGTGCCATCACTTAGCCGTAAGTAATTTAAAAATTGCCCAAGAAGCTATGTTCCTCCAATTTATCTAAACTTTTCTTTCATTTTAGCTGCATTGCTCTATTGATGGAGATAATCTGCCCATTCTTCTTTAACAATTCAAAAATGCCCTTAGATGTGCCTCAGATAAATCTGCATTTAACGTTACCGATATATGTTTGAATATTTTGAATGGTGTTGGCACTGCCTTCAAAAAGATGATTATTGTTTAAAGGCTGAGATCCAGGCTTTTTAAAGATTAAATATTCGTGGTCCTCGCTAGGGCTGCTCATCTAAGTTTACGTCATGCTGATGTCATATGAGTGACGCATTAGCAAAAGAGGATTCGTTTATGCATACTAACTTACTAATTTTACTTTTAGCATAAATGTAGGCGTTAACGGGTTAGTTTATATAATCTGTAACTAATTTGCGCAAATGTTTTTAAATCAGTTGGCGTTAGGTGGATAACTCCTATCCTATGGAACCAAATGGCATGCGAAGTATGTCTAAACCGTATTTACGTGCATTAGTGCTGCAATGAAGGACAATGTATTAGTACCTATGCGTGTGATATGACAAAGGAAGTAAGGTTATGTATGTGTTTTAAGTGTAGATAGATATATTTGTTCTGATTATTCACATTCACCATTGCTCGGCCTGAAATGTTACATCCTTGCTACCAGGAGACTCTTCAATTCTATTCTGCTCTTCAGAAGCCAAAGGGTCCGGACCAAGTAACCTCCAAAGACAAGTGGAAGTCCTAAGAAAGGGAGAAGAAAGATAAGCCTTTGTGTCCTGTTCTTTGGATAAGGCATTACAGTTCAGTCTTACGTATAAAGTCGATTGGTCTGGTAAGTCCTTATGAAGAATTTAATTTTCTTTACTATTTACAATTAAGTTATCTCGGAAGTAAAAGATGCAGTTTACTTTTCCATGGCGAATGGCCAATTCCTAGGTTTTGAGGATTTTCCCAGCTATTCTAAAGTTGTTGTATTATTTTATTACTCAATTGCATGCAATAGCAAATAAAGATACCCCTGCTAACAATAATCATATGCGTTTACATCTGGCCCAACCAGAGTTAAGTTCCATGATCATCTGTGGCATATTAATGCCGTATTTATTAACTCCATCCAATTTATTCTGCAGGAGCTCCCTTTGGAACGGACAATTAGCATCTCAGGATGATGGACACTGCAGAGACATACCCCTTTGGTAATGGTGTACAATCCCCCTCACATCCTATTATTGTATTAGGTGGAAGAACTGAACTTCATGAAGTTCAATTTATCAAGAACATCCCTGCATACATTATCCTTTGAAAGACAGGAATAAAATTTCAAACTGTTTTAGCAGGCTTCTTCTTAGCTGAGTTCAGTGCATGGTCAATGCACAGGAAACGCAAGATTAACCAGGAAACGTTGAAGGCCAATCTTGGCGTTGTACGCTGTCTTTAGAGCAGAAGCCTAGAAAGTTATTCATACAGTAAGCCGATTCAGAAATCACACGATGAACCATTTTACAAACTCTGGGGTCGGTTAAGAATAAATTGAGTCTTCACTGAAGCCGGTCATCTTCCTTGCCCTAAAAGAGTTAATTTTTGTTTTGATGAAAAGCTAACCACTGTAGAGCAGGCAGACAAAACCCTCTTCATATCTACCGAATCTGTCAGTTAGTACTTCTTTAACAAGAATGCTTATTCAAAATTGTAAGTGTTCTGGGATATGCGTTCTGCAAGAAGCGGGCTCATACAAGGACAAAGTGCACAATAGCCAGCATGCCAAGTTTCATTATTTACGCTTTTCTAGCAAATTTTGACGTATAGATTTTTGGAATTCGGTGAGTTTCCTTAATTCCGCATGGTAGAATTGTAGGAAGGCTTATACGGTGCTCGATATCAAAAGACGACAATATTAACTTCAAATTTGAAGGGCAATATTTAAAATCCTAAGAGATACGGGTTTAATGTAAGCCGTATTATAAGTTGTAGGAGTAATAACAAAATAAGTAGTCTTATTAGTGGTTGTCGATATAGGAAAAAAAATACACCGCGAAAGGCTGGTGGCCTCGGTTGTCTATCTTATCCCCTTCTCTCGGACTACAAAAAACAGATAGCCAAGGAGGAGCCTTGGGTGGCTCTTCGCGGTCTCTTCATAATTGACCCTAAGGGCACTGTGCGCCAGATAACCATCAATGATCTCCCTGTTGGTCGAAGCGTGGATGAAATCCTGCGTCTGGTTAAGGCCTTCCATTTCACTGACAAACACGGTGACGGTAAGTGTCCACCCACTTTTACCCCCTCCCCAGGCGGCAGCAAAATTAGCTAGAAACAATCATTTTTCAGCTTGTTCCACATTTTTATTGGTAAAGGCAACCACATGGAGGAAAAAGTAGAGTTGTCTTTGGCCACAACAGGGTGGCGAGTACGTTTCACCCGTTGCGACTAGCTCCAACTGCTGTACTTGCTTCATTCCATTGTGTTTAGGTTCAAACACTTCTTTTTATTGGGTGGACTACTTCCTCTGTAGATTTGAGTCATGCAAAAGTCTCTCCCAAAAATAATAGATAAATTCAGCATTGTATCGCATAAGTAGCCACCGTTATGATAGACCGGAGATTTAACAGATCGAGATGACTGATCACTTGTAACAATGGATAGAGCTGGTGTTTGTACCCCCCCTCTTCAAGAGAAAATCCGAGTGCATTTTTCATACGATATCAGGGGAAGGGGAAAAGAATGATGTCCACCGTATGCCCCACAGCATGGTAGACACAGGGATGATGACCCGAGCGTGAATTAGGTCATATTGACAGCGGAGTTACTCAATATCTATCGCACTATTCATTTCACTCTTTTGGGTCAGGTGTCACGACAGAGTTGGAAAAGACCGGAGGCGTACTCGGCCACAGCTCATCTAGCGTGCCACACGCACACGATCGACTAGGTATTCGTTCTATAGTATCAAGGCAAATGGCATACTATTTGAAGAGATGTAAGGCGAATGCAGTCATTTCCATGCAATCGCATAAAACAATTATGGTAAGTAGGCGCTCACAGATCGGTTACAGGACTCACTCGTCCCATTATGCCATTGGACTCACTCTCGGGCCTCGCCAGCAGACGCACGGTGGCTAATGCTATAGGTAGAATATCATGACCGACAAAAACAAGGGAAACTGGAATGGCCACTTCTGGCTTATTAGCCGTCATCATCCAGCCAGTCTCCCTTGTCTTTGTCGGTCATGTTACTGTAACTTTGTAATAAGCCACTCTGTGGCTGCTTGCGGGCCTCGAGAGTTAGCCCCACGGCACAACGGGGCGAGTGAGTACTGTAACCGATCGGTGAGTGACTTCTTACTATATTTGATATTCCTGATCAAAACCGACAAGGCAATGAGCTCCTGGTGCAGTGGGTAGAGATTTGTGTTTATAACCGATACGTCGCCAATTAAAGCCTCGGGTGCCGCAACACCTGGGGTTGGCTTTAGTTGGCTGATGATGGCTTCTAAGCCGGAACTAGCCATTCCAGTCTCCATTGTCTTTGTCGGTCATGTTGTTCTGCCAAAATAACACAATGCGTAAATGAAATCACCGGTTTCTCTGTTGGGCTATACGCTTTACAGCTGTCGTGACGTAATCTGCACACGTGCATCCCGCCATGCCAGGCAAAACTCACAATCAGACACAAAGTACCGCAAAATCCCTCTGCATACCAGGAGAGTTCCATCTTCCCACAATCTGAGAAAGTAAACATCTCCCTTAAGCAAATTTGTTTTACACAGTTATTACCTTCTCGTAACTTGCCTTGGGAGCCTTCGTGAACAATAAACCTAACAGATTTTGCATACGACTTCTGAAACCCCTAAAATAAATGAAGCATACACATTCCTGAAGCACTGTTGGAGGTTCACGAACATATCAATAACAGATATACCCCTGAAAAGATAATACATAGTGTTGGCACAGACAGAAAACTGAATTCTACTTGTGTAAAAACTCCCTGTAGGAGGAAAAATAGGATGGTGGTCAAATATTGTCGTGGTCTCGTGACGTTGACGTCAAAATGTTGAAGCCGGAGCACACTACAGCCCTTTACAGTTCGAGCGTCGCATCCGACTATGTCCACCGCATGCTTCAGCAGGCTGAGTGCAAACGCGGTGACTTGCGTGTAAGTTAGTCTTAAGTGATCGTAGACGTGCACGGTGCCTACATCACTCCCTCCTCTTCCAGCTAGGCCCGGCGTCATGTCGGAGTCAAGAAGAGGCGAGATCGGGCGCCGGTGCTCTGTTGGCACGGCAACCATTCGACATATAAGCGTACCACCACGCTCCTTGGTCCACAACAAACCCCTACCTACGTTCTTAACACGACAGCAAAGGGATGGAAGTGGCGACCCGAATCTCAGCTGACCCAGCGTGGGCCTCTGTGCAACCACAACCTACATCACGTTACAGGACCACAACTAGGGATTAACCAATAAGAAGGCTGTACATTTTTCATTTCATCACTGTACTCTCGCCAAGCAATCTAGAGATAGGTGACCTCATAGGGCTCCCTTTAGTTGTTAGTTGTACTCCTGAGCTAGCGAAAAGTCGGTTTCTAGACACAGATCTCAGAGTTCAGGCAAATCAACTACAGGAGCATTTGTGTCCTAGAACTGGAGTTATTTTATGCATTGTCTGGTCACACCTAAGGAACGACATTGAAAGATACAGTTGTCTCATCCGCTGCATATGCGATTTCCCGTTATTTGAAATGTGGATGAAATACTCAATTAAAGTTCACCACGTGAATGGAGTTAATGAAATAATAAGGTAAGCATTTTGTAGTTGCGTGCACCAACGATACTTTTTTGGTCGCGTCGAGATTCAGTTTTTGAACTTGAGGGAGCCCGTAATTTTCCCCTCCCCCAGTTAAGCGCAGGTTACGAATTCATGTACTGTTCCCGCACCACTGCCTAATATATTTTTCTATCCTGCCTCTAGTGTGCCCAGCCAACTGGAAACCCAACTCGCCCACAATGAAACCTGACGTTAAGGGTTCCAGAGAGTATTTCGAGAAGGTCAACTAGTGTCAACAGTGACAGTAAACCCCAATCCTCAGAGTCCAGCATTGTCCTTAATTGTTTCAGCTGCTGAAAATTAGCTCATTCTGGTACTGTTGCTGCTGCTGCTGCTGCTGTTAAAACGTCTTTGCGTGTTACTCCATTTTTGCCTAGATTTGAATACACGCGCTTTCATTTAAAGAGACGTATTTTTGCTAAGTGCTCTTCCTCGTTATCTGCCGGTTCGACCGACTCTGATGATGTCCACCGTGTACCTTATAGCACGGTGGGCGCAAAGACGGTGACCTGCGCGTGTATTCGCAGTATTCGTAGTATTCGCTCTGCCTCCACCGAACCCTCTCTTCATCCCCCATTTGGGCCCGGAGTTAAAAAGACCGGAGGCGGGATCGCTTTGCAAAGTTACTGACAGACCTAAAAGTCCTGTCTTCACGTCCCACGCGCGCTGGTCCACGCGCAATGGACCAGGTTTTCAGAACAAGAAAGAGGGGCGGCTCGGATCTAAAAGTGACTCCGTCTCGGGAGGAGGATCGAGTGATACCGTCATTTGACAGTCTTCCAAGCCACGGGTTCTGGTGCACCGCCACAGGTTCAAAGGGCTTCAGATGTATTATAGTTGTGCCGTGGGAGAGGGGTTGGAGTCCACAGAGCCGACAACGCACTCTCGTCCCTCTCCCATGTACCAGTCGATCGTCCGAACAGGTCTACCAACTTATGCTAAGATCGCTGCCTACGGTGTCTCTAAGGGGCCTTATATCCGAGATATTATTCGAACATCTCTTAAAGGAGATGACAGCATTGTATTTCAGAAACTGTGACGGTGACTATAGTTGAACCGTCGCGTGCAACGAATCTCACCGCTGTCCCGCCAATTGGGCACGGCCATGGCTTACGCGCGGATTCTTTGCAGTTGAGCAGGTTTTCGCTAAATCTTCTTCATTGTCTCTTCCACCGCATTCCGGTGCCAGAATAACCTCAAAATGACCGTGGTTGAGCGTGGCTGCGGTCACTGACAAAACCAGACAGCCCATATTCGCGTACTACACACAAACTGACCGCTGATTCCATACATTCTTGATAACCATCTTCGAAAGAAGCTAGTGCAGCCCTGATTAAGCCCCTAGCGTGGTAGTTCACCGACCCATGACTGTTAGCCCTATCTAATATTTTTCTACGTGCAGTTAGTTGCTTTTCACGCGATTGCTGGCTCGGCGATGGAGTAATTTTTATCCTCCCTCTAGTATGCATCAGTGACTCCGCAGAGCCTGTTGACTGGGGGGTGCAGTTGGGTGGGGCGTTTGTTTTGACCTGGAGTCGCCCCAAACGCATGCTTCGCACGCTATCAGACCTTGGTATAAAGACCTCGCTAAGAAGAGGTCGTTGAAGTCAGACCCTAGTTCTAAGGGCAGGATCCAGCTAGCACGTTAGCGGGCAGTCTTTTTATGCCACGACTTTGAGCACGTCGCTATGACTTAACGCTCATTTGATTTGATAAATGGTGGTGCTTTTGCCGTGAGGAAGGATTTTTAGAATCTTTCTTTCTGTGTCTCTCGCCTGTTTACCAGTTTTTCTGTCCGAGTCTGTCGACCAACTGGTGATGAGGTTGGCTGAAGTTGCTGACGTGTTTGAAGCTTCTTTCTGCGCGCAATCACGCAAATTACAGTTAGTAACCAGTCTCGTGAAAGTCTGTTTTCGATTAGGAAGGCTTAATTTTATTTTTATCATTATTATATTGGCTTTCTGTACTCTTATGAATTTAACCATATATTA
>WEDG01000575.1:0-83926 GCA_017591395.1 Schistocephalus solidus
GCCCATCGCGTCAGGATTTGCGTCTTCTCAGTGAGCAGCGTCCTGCCGTCGGCACTGAGAAGAGGGGCGGCTCCTTTGACTGGAGGTCCGTAGACAGCCTTGGTGGCGGCGAAGAAGTTCTTCCATTCGTTTCGGTCCGCGTACCCTTGGATTTCCTCGGCTTTGCGCGTCATCCAGGCATCCTGCATCTCCCGCAGCCGTTGCTGTACAAGGCGGCGACTTTGGTAGAAGGCTGTCTTGTTTGCAGCGGTAGGGCGAGCGATGTAGGCTTTATGTAACTGGTTCTTTTCGACGAGCAGAGCGTTGATAGCTGCGTCGTTGTCATCGAACCAGTCTTGGTGCTGACGACGTGCGCAGCCGAGGACATCCAGGGCAGTGGATTGGATGGTGTCTCTCAGCTGACACCAGCGGTTCTCCACGGAGATGTCCGCGTCGGCGACTGGGAGGTTGGCTAGACGGTTGGCCAGTTCGTTGCTGAACTGTAGATGGTGAGCAGGCACATTACACATTACACACACACATATATATATATATATATATATATATATATATATATATATATATGAAAAGAAAAATGCTCTTCGGGAAATGGAGTTTTACTCGTAAATTTTCAAGTTGGTGACACCAACCCGTCGTCAGACGACGGGTGATTCTGCCTATATACTTAGCTGCCTTACGGCTGCTGGCAGGGCTTGAGAGTTAGCCCCAAGGCACAACGGGACGAGTGAGTCCTGTAACCGATCGGTGAGCACCCCATTACCAATATATATATATATATATATATATATATATATATATATATATATAAATTGTGACACTGCGACCTTTTAAGGCAGGAGATCCTTTCAGAGAACCCCTCGGGTTTTGCCTGACGTCAAGACGTGTCGAATAGTCTCGATATTATTCGCTCTCTATTTTCCAACGTTTGCAAGACTTATTTGGTACATTAAGGTTTTACTAGCATGATATCATTCTAAGTCAATACATTCTCCCGCATTGCCCTTTCGATCGCAAACCAACCAACGTGATCAACCGAATGTTCACCTCATTCTCTCATGGATTTGCTTTCATTTGATGTCTCTCTTGAATTTCTACAGATACTAGCATGCGGTAAATATTTCCTTTAGCTTAGCCATCGTCAGGCCAATTAACTGAAGGTACCACTGGGTTTTGTGACGATGATAGAGAAAAAACAAATGATATGGGAGGTATCGGCGGAGGGAGGGTTTGAAGAAATTGAGTGCTAATAACCGCTGGCTCTTGGTGCGGAACTATCCGGCCTGTTCGATTGACTGCCGCGCTTTGCTGGGAGTGAGCGTACATATGCCCGATGCGAACAACTACCCCGTACAGTTATCGATGCTTAGTTTATCGATTTTGGTGCTTGTGAAATCATACTTCAAGCGAAAGCCTCTTTTTGCTAACCTCTGCGCCCCTTAAAATGCCTCTTTAAGGTCTGCTTGATGACTGGCGTCCGTGAGTTTTATGTCACTGCGTACGAATTCAGACATGGTTGTGCATCTGCCGGGCCATGTCAGGAGAGAGGCCTCATGGTTCTACGAATACGGTTGGCTCAACAAAAACAAGCAAATCAGTAGATACATGTTGATGAGGTCATAGTAAATATTATTCCCTATCTACCTGTGAAGACGTAGGCCGATTATGGAAATCGCTCCTAGTTTAGCTGCGAGGTACGTACGCGCTATAAGCGGTTTCGGCTGAGCGCTCAATAATTCTTAAACGGACAGCTCCTAGTCTTGTGCCGGCGTCTCTGATCAGTTTCCCTGCCTCAAGATCATTCACCTTCCCTGGCGGCGGTTAAGCGCCCCCTGTCCTGCACCATGCACACACGCGCGCATCCAGCGGGCACAACTATTCATGTCCCACTTTCGGTCACACCAATCTTGTCTAGGCTACTAGACACGCACCATCTTTCCAATCGTTTATGAATTTGAGAGTAATTCAGCCTGTGATCACCTCCGGTGTTTGATCTCCCATGCACCCCTGGAATTCATTCAACTGGACAGATCCGTCGAGTTCTGTTTACCAATCGACGAATCAAACTTCAGCACTATCTCATGGTGCATTATTTTCCTCAGTACCCTTTCTCAACACCCTCTACCGAATAACTTGATCGGGTCTGGAAATCGAAACACAAGTATAGTTTCTTGCTGTGGAGTTAAAGCGGTGAGTTATAACCCATTGCGCGTTCCGCAGTTTCTGTGCTGGCGGTTGCCCGTCTCGTTGCGTGGACACTCCTGATCAGGAATCCCTATACTCTGTCTTCGCACCTGAACGAATTTCGTTTGTGCTCTCTGCTTCAAAACCTTTGTTATGCCAACGATTATAATTTATTCAGGCTTTTCTGTACTGTAAGTCATTGGGACCATAATTTGACGTTGAAATCTCTGCCATGTATGGCATTGTCTGGCTGGATTTGCTTTTACGACTTTCTGCATTCCAGAGTTTTACTTGTGTTTTATATCCGATTTTTCTTGCCGAAATAGCATCTCTCTACTTCTGGAAATAAGCAATATTATTTGCCCACACCTGCAGGTCCAGCGGAATCCTGATAAAATGACTTCGACTTCGGCCTGCTTTTAGCACCTTCTTACTCCATGTGCTTTCTTCTTTCTTGTCAGCCACACCGAACGGTTTTTTACTGAAAAATAACCCTTTTTTCGTATTTTTACTACTCTTCGTATGTGAATTCCCAAAATTGCACACATGTTCACGTGGACAAAACAAACCAGAGTACATTCCCTCGGGATGGATAGTGCCAAAACTGTCTTTTCTTTCAGCTTCTTAATCATTACAGATTTTTGATAAAATTTATTTTTATTTTTGCTCATTCCCATAAATTGTTTTATCTGCACTCCGCTGTAACGTATTCATTGGCTTTTGAGACAAAATCCATTTTTCTGTTTGTAAGGACATGCAGCCTTTACGGTCACGGGTTGGGCACGCAAATATCGGCGGCACGGCTCTTAATTCCTGCGGGGGAGGTAGATTTATGATCAGAGTCCTTTTTCTTATGTTCGTAAGAATATTTCGATTCCCAATAAATGCTCAAATGTATGCTGCTTGAAGGAATATTATCGCTGAATTCAGCATCCAGGTTCCGGGTGGGGATTCCTAGTCTCATGAGTTAGGCTTTTCCTTCAAATGATATGATAATGATCAGGGCACTTCCGTCCATGTATACATTTCATGAATACTTGAGTTTGTTAAATGGTCTTCGAGACCGGTGTACAAATTTCACTTTACTAGGGCCTTTACATTGAACCAGCCGCCAAACGTCTGAGGCGGGTGTGTTCGGGTGGTGCGTTCGTTGGTTGTGCCCTCGAAAAACTGGCACCTCTCGTGATGCCAGTGACGCCCTTTGGTGTTAAGGCATTCGCACCCTTTCGAGAAGCAAATCTTTGCTTTTATTTAACTCGGGGACCTTGTGACGAACGCAGTTTGCCCTCATGCCCAAAGTATACCTCGATGTGCATTGCGCGGGGTTGGCTCGTATTAAATGCTTTATGTGATTCTTTTCCGATCGATAGATCAGATTTTGGGTTTGATTAAAGTACTGAGAGAGAGAGAGCTACGCTTTATTTTGAAAGTAAAATTCCAAAAATTTCAGCAAAAAAGGTCCTCCATTCACCGTGAAGAATCTTCCTTGAATGCGTCTCAAAATATTGATCATTTTGGACTTCCTTCAAAATGGTGCCAGCGTCGTACGCTGATGATCTCATTTTTGTGTTTCGAATAAACAAATAGGGTTAAAATACAGTATATAATGGGTGAACTAGGCCAATCGGCGTACAAATAAGAGGATTCACATGCGAATGGAGAGCGGAAAAGATGGCGGCTCAATTTCAAAAGCCCACCTGCTTACCTCTCATGAACAGTGTCACTTCGTGTTTGAACATTCGCTGGCGAGTATTCAGTACTACCCACGCAAATATATTTATTGATGGTGACAATGGGCATGAGGATGTGTGGGCCAGTTACAGAGCGATACTGATTATTGTTCAACATCAGGAAATATTTGTTTGCTTGTTCAAAGTAAATGGCAGCCCAAGTCCTTCTGCATCACAAACCTATCCCAATTTTGAAGGGAAAGTTACAGTCCATGAGACAACTAATCCGTTTTTGAAACAAGGAAAGTCTCCCGTCTATTCTCGCGGTATAGCAATAGTCTTTCAGGTGTGACTGTTTCCTATTAGTTGCCGCAGAAGAATGCTGCTGCTCTGTAGTACTTACAGTTGACGCGAGCAAGTCAATTCCAGATATGACCACCGTGCTCCTTTCGAAATGAAATCTTGAGGAATCTGGAGAACTAATTGATCAGCAAAGGCTTAATAAGTTGGAAAAAAATCATAACGTTGATATCCTTCCTATGATACTCAGTATTAAAAACGGACTTCATGATTGTTGGAGACCCAGAACCCATTGTAAGCAAAGGCACTCATCATATTTAGAGAGACTTCGGTCAGGTGATTATCCAAAACATTAGTATTTGATTGATAGCCACGCAGGACTTTGTACATTCTCAAAACTACTCAGCAAAATTTATTTCTAGTAATGTTTACTTTTTAAATTATTGTAGTCTCGGACGACCCAACTAGGAACATGTTAGTTCTCATGAAATCTAAAATTTCTGTGATTTTTTTATCAATATTCTCTAGAAGTATATGTTATCCTAATCCAAATGGACAAAAATAATTTTCAGGGAAGCCCATGAGAGACGAATAGACTTGCTAAAATACTGTAACCCTTCAAAGTTCGGTGGTGTTTATAAGGTGCATTTGCGTTTAAAATTTAAATGGCACCAGTCTTAATATTGTTTTTATTCTATCACGAGTGACAGCATTTTTGACATAACTGAGGTCTGATTGCTCCCCTAGTCCTCTTTGACACGCCGAAGTGTGCTCCTCGATTTTTTCAGAGATCGGTGGAAAATATGCGGCTGAGCCTAAAATATATCCTCCTGTAGCGTTCTCGCGCAGTGCTGTCAGTCGTATAGCGAGAATTACGCTGCGCAGTGTGTTTTGGAGTAAGGCATCACGTAGGCATGCATGTAATTGGAACACTCATATGTGACACGTCTTGGTTATTCGCAAATGCGGTGCATGCGTAGGTGTCCTGAAATGTGTATGCAAAAGTTACTGTGGTTAAAATAGCTCGGTGAACGGTGCATTCACTCTGAACTATTTCAGAAAAATGCACTTCGTCTATTCAAGTGAGTAACCACACTAATAAGGTCTGTGTGGTACATTGAATTCTTGCAGCTGCAAAGGTATTTTGCAGTGCGTATAGCCATGACCATTGTCCTAAAACCCACATAGGCAACGCGCCAATATCCATTTACTATCAGTGAAATTAATGTTTAACCGTCATGTGAGCCACTACTTTTTTGCCCTGAGTAACACACCTAAAACGCCTGCCTGAGTGACGTTCGCTCTTAACCTACCACGTATGGGCCTCCATTACTTGCTACGCGTAGGTTTATTTTTTACCACTACTGCTCCACGTCGTGGTAACTGCCATCTCCGGGATGTTAATTTTCATGAGGGAATACGTGCATGCAGACCACGCCGACATTAAAAACCGTCTGAGAATAGTCTCTACCGGGTTCTGTGAATTATGAGTTCATAAAGCTGCTTATCATGTTTTCAGCCAGATTTGTGACAACCAAAGGCTGTCGACTTATTTCATGAATTTTGCGCAGATATGATTACAAATTCGGACGCACCCTCAGTCTGCTTCTTAAATGAGAAGGATACTTTTACTGTCCCATTGTTTGGTATCCGCAGTTGGACGTCAATGTTGGCAGGCTGGCGTGGGAGTTTAATAATGAGGGCATAAATATTAATATGGATATCAATAACTGTATGATAGGAATGTTTTTTGGTTTGCATCCGGAGATGGTATAATCAAAATAAAACGCTCTACCGAAAATCGCTTTCCCGTAATGGGTATTATATATATATATATATATATATATATCTGCTTGAGGAACATGTATGTTCCATTGTGTCCTGGAGCTCACGTTATAGCCCTCACATGCTGTTGCATAGTGACGTTAATCATATGAGTGCATTTTGTCATCCCGTCGTGATTGGTTATGCGCTAGGCCCCGGGTGAGGATGCCTAGTCCCCTATGTCACTCTTTTTCTTCATGTGTGCTTATAACGAACAAATACATCCAGTCAACAATCTGGCGTTCAAATATCACTTTAGTGTTTAGGTTCTTTACATTGGACCGCCTGTAGTGGGTGTGTTCGGGTGGTGCTTTTATCTGTTAAGCGCTCCAGATTTTGATTATTATCGGGATGCTAGCGCCCCCCTTTGATGTTTAGTCATTCGCTCGCTTTCGAGAACCCAAACTTTGCTTATATTTGAACCGGAAATCTTTTGTCGAACGTAACTTCTGTGGTTTCATCGACCGCGCCTATCCTCTCAAAGTACACGTCGGTGGTCATTGTGCATGGTTGAATAGTGCTAAATTATTTTTGTCTTCTGATCGATGCATTGGATTTTTAAATATGTTCCTACATTTTCAACTTGCTTGGGCTACTACAAACTTCATAAGAACACGGCTTTCAATCAGGTTTGAGGGTACGGTGCCGAGTAATGAGTAATACACTCAAATGATAATGATGAGGGGGAGGATATATGTCTGAAATCCTTACTCGCGTAACAATGACCCTTTACACTTAAATGTAACTAACACACATAACTCTCATAAACCCCCACCATAAGTCCGAACTAATTACTTTATTCAATTGAAAATTCGGATTCAATAGCTATGTTCTAACCCCAAAGCTTACTCCTTAACCCCATTAACCAAACGTAAATCTAATTCTTCGCAATCACCTTCGCCCCAAAACGCAAACTAAAACACAACTTTGCCGAACTAAGCATAAAATGCCTACCTGAGTCGAATAAGTCTCTGTCTCATAGTAAATTAATTGGTCTAACATTATGGATCCAGATGAATATTGCCGGCAAAGGAAAGGCGGCGTGGAATAGGCCTTCCTGGCCTTTTAGCCATCGTCAGCAAGGCATACCTAACTAGCCGAGGATCGAACCCGTTAATCAGAATTCCTATGCCATATCCATTGAGTCACTGGCTCGTTGTCTTGCCAGTTTAGATCGGGAATATTTAGTTGCATTCGTTGATGAACGCTCACTGATCGCTAGTGGAACTCAGTCGTTCCGCTCTGCCTTAAGGCTCACTCTCAAGCCCCACCAGCTGATACAAGTAGTAGAAGAGGCAGATTAATATTGCCGACAAAGGCAAGGGTGATTAGATGCTCACCAACTTCCCTAATGTCAAATTGTCTTATCAGAGCAAGTATGAAACAGAAAAAAATATATATTTAAAAAATATCAGGTAATACTGACATGAAAACATTTCGAAACTCCTCTTGGCAGTCATTTGGAGATTCCAAAATTTAATATGACTGATCGATGTGGGCAAAATTCGAATTATTTTCGAAAGAGAGATAAACGAAAATTTTCCGACCAGAACGGTGAAGTTGTAAATCTTAGGCACTGAACGCAGGTCAGGTGACCTTGTGTTAAATTCCAGGACAGTACCTCCCCCCGTGTCCCAACTTTATGTTTCACTTTGACCTTACATTGAATCTGAAACCATTCTTCAGATTTGTACCAAATTAACACGAATGTGTGACTTTTTTACACCGTTAACAGTGTAATCAGCGGTGCTCTACAGCGTACCTTGCCAAAATTGCAGTGCGTGGTATGTTGGTGAAAAGGAAAAATGTCTCTGCACAAGATAAAATGAGCACTAGCTTGAAGTCAACCGCAAGGATAGACTATCACATACAAGGGGATGCATGTTTTATCAGCCGAGCCAATGACAACATAGACAGACTGGTGCTTCATAGTCAGTCCTCAGTTGGCACAATCGATATAACTATTAATCTACATTTGGCCTACCGTAAAAGGCTTCAGTCAGTCCAAAGAGACCGAATGTACCAGCGAAATTATCCTGGTTTCAACAGAAGTTGTCAGTGTCACAGCCTTGGTAAGAGTCAGTCGGAGATCACACGGGCAATGTGAGACATCTGCCCACCTACGTGCACAGAGAGCCGAACGTAATCCGGACATAGAATGACAGGTGAGTAGCGAATCCGGTTATGAGTGGAGGGCCTGTATAGGCGGCTCCGTTGCACACAACGGGCAGGCAGACCTCGTAAGGACTACCCGAACAAGGTAAAGTACGCGCTTCCATATATTCTTGAAGCACCAGTGCTCACTGTCTAGAAATCTACAACACTAACTGCCAGAGTCTCTCCAACGTGTTCGGCGAACTCAAATTGAACAGAAACTGCATATCACTGCGTTACAAGAGAGAGGTTTGTCTGAGGAAAAACGTAGCAGCGAGGTCAATAATGAAGCCTGTAAAGGGTTCCGCTGCGACATATTTTTACGTCAAAGAGGAGGCACCGGAGGTGTGATGCAAGAAGGACAATTTTCTGCTTCTAGTTGACTTCTACACCCCAGGAAGATTCTCGTAGCAAACGCCTCATGCAAATCATTCGTTAAAAGTACTAAACTTCTGCCTACACGAATACCTCATTTTCCACATAAAATTCGGAACGAGACTGACAGAATGACATTGATATAACTATTTAGATTTCAGTTAAATAAAAAGGAGCCATGGGGGAGGAGAATGAACAAACTCCACTTGGTTTAAATGACCATATTGCTTTTTACCTTCACATGCTCTCTCTCCTTGAACACGCAAACACAAATTAAATGACGCAGACATATTGAGAAGAGCGCTTTTTAACGCAGTGACACGCGCTGCCTCGGAGGAACCATAGTCTGTTGAGTTGACCGATTTAGAAGACTTATGGCAGTATTTTCAAGGGATTATAGAGCGTCTAGTCGAATGCCAGTGTCCTACGAAAATAGTGTGACCAGGTGCTCAACCTTCAGGGGACACTGATAACAAAAACGTGTGAAACAAATAAGAGAGTAAAATTTTTATGTTGCAACAGGAGTCAATGCTTCTCTTGCAACGCACCAAAGCAGCTAAGGATTCGGAAGGTGGATGATATCGGCAGCACGCAGGGTCTGTTGGCAGACGAAGTGGTCTACGGATATTCTGAAACCGGACAGTTCGAGAAACACATGAACAGCGTCAAAATAACTATTTGAAGGTTGAAGAATGCCGAGGCCATCATAAAAAGGAGCCACTGACTGCCATAGCCACATGTGCCACAATGGTACGTTGTAACGATCTGCGAAAAATTCCACAAATCAGGGGAACGTTCCATCGTCTCCTAACGTGAAACCCAAAACTTTGGGCTCCCAATTTTGTTATACCAGTGATATTGTTTCCTAACGAAGGATTCAAAGGCGACAGCATACAGCGAGCAACCGAACGCGGGTCCATCCCTGCCGTCAGATGACGCGGGTGCAGAAACCCTGTTCCTTAAAATGGCAGGGAGAATGTAATTGCACTGTACTTTTGCCGCCCCATTTCCCGTTCTGATCTGCTATCATAACGAGGCAGCAGTTTTTTTTCTCCTGAATAAAAGTAATTTAGGGAAAAACACTTATACATATATTCCTACATCGTTTTTTTCACTGCTGATCTGATCCCACTGTACACCATTTTTTTGAAAACTCACATTCAATAAATTTATTTATTTATTTTCCATGAAGTCGGTTGAACGGAAAACAGTCGAAAACTGTGCAACACTTGAATTTTAGGGTTGTTTTGCACAATAAATAAGAGGTTATTTGGCTTTCCTCCAGGAAAGGCCACCTCCGAAACTCGCAGGAGAATGTTTCTTTTCACAGCCGAATTACACTCCAGCAGAATGCCTGAAAAGCCGCCAATTAGTGACTGATCTGAAGAGGTGACCTACAGATGGAGAGAGCAACTTGACTATTTTCAGGGAGCAAGCAATACAGAAAAAAGCTGTGTTGTTCTGGAACAAATCAATGCTTAAGATGACAGCAGCAACGTAGCATTGGCAAAGTAGCCTCAAACTGAAATAATTGCTGCCGAAAATAAAAAGCTAAAGTTCTTTTACACGAATGAACAGAGTCCGGTTTACATTCTCAACAACATGAAGTCGGTTGAACGGAAAACAGTCAAAAACTGTGCAACACTTGAATTTTAGGGTTGTTTTGCACAATAAATAAGAGGTTATTTGGCTTTCCTCCAGGAAAGGCCACCTCCGAAACTCGCAGGAGAATGTTTCTTTTCACAGCCGAATTACACTCCAGCAGAATGCCTGAAAAGCCGCCAATTAGTGACTGATCTGAAGAGGTGACCTACAGATGGAGAGAGCAACTTGACTATTTTCAGGGAGCAAGCAATACAGAAAAAAGCTGTGTTGTTCTGGAACAAATCAATGCTTAAGATGACAGCAGCAACGTAGCATTGGCAAAGTAGCCTCAAACTGAACTAATTGCTGCCGAAAATAAAAAGCTAAAGTTCTTTTACACGAATGAACAGAGTCCGGTTTACATTCTCAACAAATGGAGAATAAAGGTCACTAATTTGCCTCCAGATGCTTTAGCAATAACAGAAAATCAGCTGTCCGAGATGGCCAGTGATTGCGAAGTAGCACCATAAATTATTTAGGAGAGACTGGAGGGATAGCGGGAGTGAATTAATTTTCATGTATATGTGAGCAAATAAACTGTGTGTGATACGGACGCTAGTGGGCTGACTAACAAAGCATGTAGGTCGCAATCCGTCACCACAGAGAAAGGTTTCCGACGCACGTAATCCTCTGCTGGAAATAGGCAGTCTATCTGACTTCACATGGCCGATTCTTCAATTTGTTAAAAATGAAAAAATCACCAATACATCCTGAAGAAATATTTATCGGAAATGTAAGTGTGAGCATAGTTCTTCTTCCACTGGAAGATTGGAGAATTAAATAGAATTCCCCTTTTGGTTTTTCTGGCTGAAAGTGTTAAAGCATTTACTGGAAGGCTTGATAAGTTAGTAGGCAGTAACTGTTAATCTTTGAAAAAGGTTTTATAACAGAGATTGAAGCACATGCACCCTGAAGGATCAAAGTGTAATCGCCGAGGCTGCTTCTCGAGGGTTCCACTAATATTTCACTTCGGATACATTTTTCGAAGAGTTCGAACGTAACAGAATTCAAGTAGCGCACAATGCCCTTATATTTATCCTCCAGAGCTTGATGAACTGCTGCGAACTCCACAGCAAAGTCACGTTTGAGTAGATATTTTCATAAGATTTCTCTTCTAAACTATGGTAGTGAGTAGAACTTCGTAAGCGTCAAACAGTTTGGTATCTAATATAAAGATCTTCGAGCTTACAAAGTTTTAGTTTCTACAGTACTTTAGAAAATAAATTTTTTTTGAATATCTACTTGCACGTGAGCATTCTCTCGATTTATCAATACTTCATCAAGCTAGAAGGGTTAACTCAACTTAAATTCTGTTACGATGGAATTCATGAGAAATTGATCCGAAGGGAAATACTGCTAGACCCTCTGAAAACAACTTCAGGGAGTTATCCCCTTCACGCCAGTGAACTACATCTCACACTCCTCGTCACCAGTGAAGTAAAAAAGCTTGACTATCTGTAGAGGGCGCTCTGTTAGGCTTATCTTCTCCAAGAACATTGAAGATTATAGATGACAAGGCCGTTGTTTGTTTGTTTTATGTGGTTGACCAGTGGTTAATATCATGTCACTCAGTTGAAAAGCAATATCTGAAAATTGCTAGAGAAAATCGAACGTCTCATACATGACAAAAGGTATCCGGCGGAGACACACAACTGGAAATCTAAGTTAATACCTTCGGTACCGGAGAGCACTACAAACAGAACTGCACTAAGCGGCCACAGTCTGTTCGTAAATAAGCAGCTGAACGCCATTTTAAACATATAAGCTGTTTCATGTGAAAAAATACCAATGGTAGAATTAGCACCGAAGGGATTTGAACATAAACGAATCTACAAGATGCAGCAAACTCTTTCGACCAGTGTGTTGACAAGAGGACTGAAAACTTTATTTACGTATGGGTTGCGAGGAACTTAATCAACGAGTTATGACAATGGAGAACAACTTAAACAGGTTGCCTGCCTTCATCCCGCTATTTCTGGAACACAACAAAAGTTGAAATGCTTAAAAATCAATCGAATATCCAACAGGAAACCAAGGGATATTTCGTAAAGAAAGAAATGAGTTGAAAAGCCTGTTAGGAAAAGAAAGCGAACTCTTGCACTAGTGGAAACTACAGACAACTGTGTCTCAGTCCAGTGAAAGATATGTTGCGAATAGGACAGATGCAGATCCCGTAAGGAAACAACTTATTGTGCAGTGCTAAAAATGGTTATCTTCGGGGATGCTAATATCTCACCAGTCTTCTGTATTTGCATGAAAAATTGATGAGTAACTAACACAGAGACACTCCGAAAGATGCTGTATTCTTTCACATTCGAAAGGCCTTAAATGACGTTCACACGGATTTCTCTTCAAACAAGATTTGGAAAAAGGCAGAATTTTAAAAATTTGTGTCAGTTCAGAGTTATTAATGGAAAAATAGATGAATGCCAATACATTCCCTATAAGTCGCAGAATGGCAACCACAAAAGCCAAAGAGAGCTTGTTTACATCATCGCATGTGGAAACGAAGCAGACGTCGGCTAGACGCAGAGTAAACATAAAACACTACTCAAAGATTACCAGCAGTATGCAAACATGCATTTTTAAATGTTGTTTAGCAGACGTCCAGTGGGTGAGACACGTGATGTCATTAAGCATAAGTGATGAATTCGATAAAGATACTATCCTCAGAACCATAATAATGAAATATAGCAAGTACTATTATACATATAAAAATTCTATTTCAAATTGGACAAGGCTAAATAGATCGGGGTGGTATTTAAGTGGGCAATGCAATACCAATACAGCTTCTCCTAAAATATTTCGACGGAAGCAGACATACCTGCATCTAAACGCAGGAAATTTCTAGCCTTGACCTCACTGTTATTGGAGAATAGCCTGACACCAGTCACATGTAGTTTGAATGGATCAATTCTCAAGTTCGTGGTTGTAACTAAATCGAAGAAGTCTCCAGGAACAAGGCCGAAGCACTGAGTGCGCATGATATGAAATATTTGTATCAAGTCACCACGTAGTTCCCTGTAACTCAGGGGAAAATGCAGAGATTTTATGTTCAGTAAAGGCAAAAGGCTACAACAATTGGGAATCTGAAAATAGTACGATTCCATGCGCATTTTGGTTTAATTGATTGTCTCCGTTTCGTGAGTGTTGTTTTCTGCGATTCTTATGCTATTCATGTGTTTATGTTCCATCACCTGTGTATTATTTCAGAGGATTTGACCTAGCCATTGTCCCCTAAGTGCAGCATTTACCATGCCTATTCAGTTGACTCATTAGTAACGAAAATTGAGGGCATCATTGGGATTCAAATTAATGGCTTTAGGGGAAGGCTTTGTGATTTTTTTAAACAGGCACAGTCATGGGTTAAATGTCAAGTGTTGGCCTTTGAAACCATCGACCCACGTCACACGCCCCTTCAATAAGGTACTTTGAGATTTTAACGCTCATATGATATGTATACGTGGATATTCCACAGAAGTAAAAAGGAATCGTCATGGTGAAAAACTACAACCAGATCTGACACTGTAACCGCATACTAGAGAACACGCCAAGAACTCAAATTTACAAACCTCAGTCAGTTCTGAGCAAAGAAGACGAAGGCCTTATGGCGTTTTGGGCAGCTTTGCATGAATACAGGCGCAACTATTAATTAAAACGAAGTGGGATATAACTTTAAACTTCTAATCAACAGGTCGTGGTTGCAAGCCTCGTCTTGTACACTACCTGATGTTAGAAATGACTTGCTGACGACGGATAATTAGCCAAAAATTACCATTCAAGTCTCTCTGCCCTTGTAGTAATTTTTATTCTGCCTCTACTAATACTCATATTACCAGCACTAGTATTACTACTACTTCTTCTACTCTTACTACTACTACTACTACTACTACTACTACTACTACCACTCCTACAACTATTACTAGTTTTCAACTCAAGAGGGTTGAAAGCGACAACCAACATCATGCATCCACTGCAAGTGGAACGCATATAAAAAAATTAGAAATAAAGTGTGAGTCAATGGCATTGACATTTTCAAATGGAGCCACAATAACACAGTGAACATGAATAAGTTAGATTTCCGCATCTTCGCCGTAACTTCAAATAAAATACGCATAACCGTGATAATCAGTTTTTGCAAAACCCACACTTTCGTGAGAACCACGAACTATTTTTACTCTTTCCCGTAGCCATGTGACTAATCTTTACAATACAAACAGACCTGCCACTGTAACCGCATACTAGAGAACACGTCAAGAACACGAAGGGCCATACCTCATTCAGCTCTGAGCAAAGAAGACGAAGGATAATGGCGTTTGGGGCAGCTTTGCATGAATACAGGCAAAACTATTAATTAAAATGAAGTGGAATAGAACTTTAAACTTTTAATCAACAGGTCGTGGTTGCATGCCTCGTCTTGTGCACTACCTGATGTTAGAAATGACTTGCTGACGACGGATAATTAGCCACAAATTACCATTCAAGTTTCCCTGCCCTTGTAGTAATTTTTATTCTGCCTCTACTAATACTAATACTTCCAGCACTGCTACTACTACTACTACTACTACTACTACTGCTACTACTACTACTACTACTGTTATGCGTTGGAGCTCACTTGAGAGCCTTCGAGGGAAGAGGCATAGTGGCTTTGCACATATACATTGATAAGATGGAAGCGAAAAAGAGAAGTTCGACAGGATTAGCAATTTCTTGCATATGAGCCATCATCAGCCAGTCAAACCCTAACCCAGGAACGAATCATACGAGATTCAAACACGTGACCTTTGGTCATTTAGTTTAACAGTATACCATTGAGTCAGATGCTATTGTTTTTTCCGTTGCAGTTTTGAGGGTTAATTGAATTTCCAATGGTTATCTCTAAATGTGCATTAAATAGCAGAATATGAGGTACTAAGTCATTTTGAGGCATTTGTTTACAATGATTTGTTTTTTACCTTCAGGCAAATATGGGTATATAAATAAAGACTAAGAATGCAGCTCTTTTGCTGAATGGAATTTATTTTCTTCAAGAATTGTGGCCTCTTGTCCACTCTTTTAGCTTTTCTATACCAGAAACTGGATTCCAATCAAAGATGACTTCGTCCTCATAACTTTTCAAAGGCTTTTCGCTGAACACGGACTTCCATCGAGTCGGCTCAGCCTTGTGTCTACTGTTTGAGAACCGAGACCAGCAACTTCTTTAAAGGCTGAGTTACTCTAAACTTATTGGTTGAATGCATCATATTTCGAACATGCTTGAAAAAAGATAAATCTTCCGAATATATCTACCACTGTATTAGGACGAAAATATCCAGCCTTTCAAGTCATTATCTAATAGGAAAACGACGTAACAGGCTTTTCCCTCGAACATGGGATGAACATTCATATCTAACGTTTTTTCTTGTTGATATACTATATGTGTGCAAAATGGTGAAGGGTGAAATTGAAGTGCAAAACTCTGCAAAGAGCGGGATTGAACCGGCGACCCCACTCCAACATGATCGACGCCTTCCCGACTGCGCCATCGCGTCACGCTCTGATGGGTGCTATAAAAGCCTTATAAATTGGTAACAGCCAAAGTAGGAGGTAAACTATTGTGGCGATTGTCAAACGCTAGCCTCCAACTTAAATCAACTGGAGGAAGATATCAGGATTATGAAGAATTTTATACAGCAGACCCTCGTTTCAGGGGATCATTTGCCAGCATCAACGCATAGGATAACATGGAGTAGAGCACGAGGCAACCTACATAACAAATCCCCAAATATATACAATAGGGTATCGAAGCTACCAGTCATGATTAGTTATGCAGAGCCTCCAGTAACACTGAAGAATAAGATAAATGCGAAAGGTAAGACCACAGGGACAGGTACAAAAAATCTGAAGGGGATGATGTCAAACTCGTCAGAAAAGCAATCGAAGTTAAAAAATTAAATTGATCAAAATATACCAATGAACGAGCTAAACGAAACACGACGGATAACGATTAATGAAAATAGTCTCCGGGCCACGCGCACTTCATCAGAGGCAAATATAGAGGAGCTGTTGCCCACCGAATGGATTACACAAAGTGGACCCACAGCAGTAGTACCTCCCCAAGCCAAAGACGTTGGAGCAAGCATTGCGAAAGCCCCAACATCATCCTGGCAAATTATTCAACCGAACCCCCTGGATAGAGGTCCTGTGGACAGTTCACAATGCATAATCGTCCATGGGCATCGTGAATCAACCAACAAAATCCCCAGGTGTAAAATAAATGATGATATCATGACCCTGCAAGAGTGTTGAGAGAAATAATAAGAGAGGGTGAATAAAATAGGGTTTTTAAAATTTTCCGACTAAATAGTAAAGATAACACAAACTTTTGAAGAAATAAATCAAGGCCTTTAAAGGTAATTTTGGAAAACAAACTTCAGAGAGACCTTCTAATCGAGCGAAGAGCAGGGGGAGTCCCAGGTCAAAGAGGTATTTTTTCAACCGGACTACTCCGTACAAGAGAGAATAAAATGGAAGGCGCTAAAAGCGGAATTGGAGAACTTGAAATAACAGGGAGATAAGGGACTGGTAATAAGAAACGGTGTGATTGTTCGCGATCCAAACTCCAAGGTCCTTTTGGGCATCCACTACTGTCAATGGAATGCCATTCAGACTGTAAACCGTACGGTTCGAAGGATTGCTTTTCCCAACTCTAATGATTCGGCACTTGCTCTCATTAAAAAGCAACAGCCAGTCAGTTGAAAATGTCTCGAGTTTATTTAAGTTTTCCTGCAGTTATTCTTCGTCAGACGCAGTTTGAATGACGCGCCAAAGTTTTAGATCATTGGCAAACATGGCAATATCGCTGTCCAGTTCGTTGGCACAATCGTTGATGTAGACAATGGACGAAAAAGAACCAGGAACAAAGCCTTTTGGAACACCAATCTTAACCTAAACTTTGGCTATCTGGTTGTCACTGATATGGACAGTTTTTGAGCGGCCAATTAGGAAGTGTCCTATCCATTTCAGCAGTCTACCTCTTAATCCTATGCGGTTGAGTTCATAATGAAGGCGGTGGTGCGGTATGCTATCGAAGGCCTTTTTTAAGTCAATATAGACTGCGTGCACCGTAACTTCTCTATCGACCGCCTCAGTCCTACGTTCTAAAAAGTCGAGAAAATTTGTGACCTAGTGCCTAACTCTACGGAAACCGTGCTTGACCTCAGAAAGCAGATGGTTTTGTTCAAGGAACTGCATTATTTGTTGCTTAATTATTTTTTCCATGATTTTGCAGCAAATTAAAGTTCGGCTGACCGTTTGATAATTGTTTGCGGAGACTTGGCATCCACCCTTATAGTGCGGTGAAATCCATGCTGATTTCCAATCGGCTGGTAGACTTCTGGTCTCGAAGGCTGTTTGGAAAAGCGTAGAGAGTGGTTTTGTCAGTTCTATCGCGAGCTCTTTCAAATTCTTCGAAGATACTTCATCGGGACCCAGTGGATAAGATTCCTTTACCCCTCAAAGTTTCTTGAGTACAAGAGTCTCGGTGAATTGAACAGTCTCGACTATTGTATCCCCTTCGAAATCATCAGCAGGGTAATCGTATCTCGTTTCATTTTTTGAAAACTGACCAGAAAAATTCCCAAAGATGATCAGCCTTTGCACTGTCTTCAGTAAGGTTTAAGCCATCGGTGGTTCTCAGCAGGGGTATTTGATTATTGTTCCGTGTATTCTGCCTGATGCAACCGTACAACAACTTTTGGTACACGGTGGCTCGGTTCAACAGGTCCACTTCGAACTCCTGTCTTGTTCTAACAATAAGGCCTTTGACCAGATATCTCTGCATTAGGTACGCATTTAGAGATACAGGAATTCCGTCCGTAAGCGGTTTTTTCTACAATCTCCGCTTTTGCTAACTTTCGATTTTTAAGGCCTGCGTAAGTCATTGCGGTCTGTTGGTTTAGGTCTTACTCAAAATCTAACAATAATTTTCGATGAGCCTGGGCAGTACGTCTCAGAACGATTCTCGGGAATAGACTGAATTAAAGTCAGTTTTCCAATCCAAATTAACCAATCGTTTGTCCCTCTAAATTAGGTGGCGGCTGTGCAGCGGTGCACGATGACGGCTCCAAACTACCTATCGATTTGAGTAGGACAAAGGTGAAGAAATACGCATAATCTATTAACGTCATGCAATTTCGTGACCTCTTATTCAACTGCGTACCGACTGCCTAGTTAAAAGTTGATGTAAACCCTCCACCTTTGCATTTTTGTTTATTTTTTAACCTTTGCCTTATTCAAATTTATTCCGGTAAAAAAGTGTTTCAACATACTCATTGTTTTCCTGGGTGTAGATTGTCTTTTATTCCGATTAGCAGACAAGCTATTCGTGTTGTTTGTGAATGTACAGCAGTAACCTACATCGTAGACGAATCCACGGGCCCTTCGTCCACATGTCCATCACCCACCGAACTAACCTCCTTCTCTGGGCGTCCACAGAAATCATAGTCTTCCACGTTATGGTAGAATAACAATATAGGTTGACCTAGCAGATTTTACTGAAGATATGTTATAAACGTTGAGACCTCTTTAGTCAGGGCCAAAGTAATGAGTGAAGAAGACATGGAAAATTTTTTCCAAGTATTCTGACCAGATCGAGTTTGACGTGTTTGATTTGTGGTCTGATTGTCTGGCTACTATGGCTCCTCTGGCAAGCTACCGTAGATAATAACTGCGTTTTCTACCTGATCACGAAGCCTGACTATACAAAAAGACTGTGTTCATAACTTTACGAGATATTGAATCGGAAAGAGCAAGAAACTGGAAAAGGCACACCCTTTATAATTGGATGATCGAAATTGTTAGGAGAAACCTACCTAACCGACTGGCTCGCCTGCCGCTCTACTGGTCCGGCCACAGACCTAGTGACTGTTGTTGTAGCGTGTGCCACTAACAGGTCTGGAGGGATACCCAACCACAGGGCAACCTGCAGACTACGCAGAGTTCACCTATCAGAATAAATCAGAATAATAAAACGCTGACTAACGCACTGATGAGTCGAAACCATATAAGCATCGTCAGGCACAGGAACCCTGACCGTAGGTAGTGAGATGGTGCTAGTTTTCGAAGTTGTTCATGGGATGCGGTTTGATGCCTGGTATTATAGATCGAGGTGGAGGTGGAGGTTCATAGGTAACGTTTCGTTAACTAAAATTCATTAATTTTTAGAGGATATTCCATGGCCTGTTCGCTGTTAGCGGTTATACCTTTTATATATATTTTGCTGAATTTATATGCAAGGACATAGTAACCTGTGCCAAATATTTAACATCCTTGCGTTATTTCTCGGTTCAGAAAACATGCGCATGCCGTCGTTTATGAATACTACACTGGCAAATATAAGGTTAATATAGGAAACGTAGTTGTACAAACCTGTTCTCTACGTGCAGCAGAGGTCAGCTTTTGGTCGGCACTAACCAATTGCAAATACTGCTCTTGTTCCCGCCATCTTTGTTTCGAGGCGCTTAAGCAGATCAACAATCATAAAGGGAAACAAGCCGGTTGACTCGGAATTGGCTTGAGTACATTCAGAAATACAATCATCTCCTTATTAGCTGCACGATTTGTGGCTCATGTTGGTTGATTACATTTAGGCAATTTCCACCTCCAGCATGATTTACTTCCATTTATTGTTTTGATCGAGAATATGAAACACATCACAGATTCCATATTAAGATTTCAGCCTATCCTAGAATAGTTATAACCAGGACCCATTTAGCAAAATGCATGATCTAACCGAGGATAACAAAACTCTTAAATAAATAATGGTTTAAAACTGTCAAATTAGGCGTGAATATTTCGATAATTGTCCTAAAGTTCAGATAATTGATACGCACTGCGTGCGTTGGATAAAAAAATGAAATGTTATGACATGATGAGCTGACATGTTAAGTTGTTTGATAACAGTGCATAAGAGTTTGGTGTCATAGCGGCATTGAAACTGATGAAAACGTCGGTACATATATGTACGGAACCAATTGGCTTTTTACTCACGACAGTTTGACCGTCGTAATCCGACGATATCCACCGTATGCTCCACGAAAGGGTGGAGCAGGGACGGTAACTTGCACGTGAATTAGTTTTAAAGTGATAGTAGCCTTGTGCTGCAGCTACCGCACACTCTCCTCCTTCCCCACCTGAGCCCGGTGTCAAGACACAGTCAAGACCGGAGGCGGGAGAGGACACATCTGGTTGGCGCGGCTGGGTCCCCTAAGTCCTAGCTGCCACTGGGCGTGCCACCAAACCTTCATGTTCGCCATTTGTTATGGGAGCACAACCCGAATAACGCATGCCATGCCCTGATGTGGCTTCCGTGTTGGTCCAACGCATCGACCACCTGGCCCGTTTAGGGGGCACAACTTTTACTCACACCGGTTAGAACACAGGTATCAGATGAGAGTCTAAAATCAGTTTCCAGTTGCAGGTGTCCTTCATGGCCATAGCCCGACCGGTCCGGCCACAGACCTAGTGATGGTTGGTGTAACGTGAGCCACCAACAGGCCTGGAGGGGTACCAAACCACAAGGCAAACGGTAGACTAAGCAGAGTTCATCTATCAGAATAAATGAAAACAAACTCTGACTAACGCACAGATGAGTCGAATCATCGGCGGGCAGCTGAAAGAATCGAGCACACAGGCAAGTCCAAGCAGCCCTATTAAGGGACAGCACTGCTTACCTCCTCGCGGAGGAAGGGGCTATAAAATGTGCCCTTAAAAAATGCTGCTCTCACGTCTTTTGCAACCGGTCGCGGCTCGCAGGTCACAAAATACACGGTGACAAACCTCAAAAACAACAACAATACCCTCGTTGCCATCACTCACACCATACTGTCAATGCGGCTAGGGTCTGTCCGCTCACACTGCAGCCTGAAATGTTCATTCCCTTTTTGACAATCCGAGGAGCAACCGTTTGGAACGGAGGACGGTGCTTGTCGGTAGGGAACTGGCGCGCTACAAGGTGGACATTGCTGCTCTCGGCTAGACCCGGTTCTCTGAGCAGGGTCAGCTGGAGGAGACCACCTTTTTTAAGCGGGCGGAGCTGTACCTATTCCCGAGTTCCGTTTTGGCAGCCATGCAAGGCATCCGCACGTTGGTTGACACACCGGTGAGTTGAAACCGTAGCACCCTCGCCAGGCAGTGGAAATAAATGGCTACACCCGCGTCTTCGCTTTTACCTATTACGTGCGCGGTCAGTACGGTATATATTTATGTAGTTTTATATTGCTGTCTATCTTTTGGCAGCCGGTGACTATTAAGCAATTATACCGCAGTAAGGGTACGGTTTTAATCCAAAATAGCTTTGTAACTATACAACTCATCGTGGCATTGTTAAGCAGCTTATCTGTAAATAATTTCGTTGTAGATTTGTGGACTTCTTAAGAAATCACGTTAGAGAAGGTAGGTATATCGTTAAATCAAATTTGCGTTGAAATACAGTGATGAAACCCCTGACGACAACATCTTCCGTCCTCCAAACTCCATATTCTCGGTGGCGTCAACTTATTCCAATATGTATTTTAAACTTAGCAACCTTGTTACGCATAAAAGCTAAAGTTATCATTACAGGCTTTTGCTGAACATAGGACTTCCTCAATTTTCGGCCCTAAGTGATTGCTCCCCTATACCATTGAAGCCTGTATTATCACCATGGTAATGCTGATTTGATGCCAGTAAAACTTGTATATATGGTGTCAATAGAGCAAGCATTCCTCCAAATGATATTACTTTCGACAAACCCTGTTTACCGCGGAAAGCATGAGGTAAGTTTGTCAGCTCCAAGCAGCTGTGTGTGCATGTACTCCTTTAGTTGCTCATGTGCAGCCGGCTATATTGGTCACTCGCATCGGGGCATATCCAAGTAATAAATTAATTAATACCTCCAGGGATTAATTTGAAAAGGTGCGTGTAAGACCATAAAGAGCACTATTCTCGCACACATTTTTGGGTACCCAAATGAAGCCTTGTGTACGCTTTATAAGGTTCCGGTCAAGGGCCTGCTGGCAATATGCTTTTTTAAATTATAATCAAACCATTTGATTTGGGTCCCAGCTAGAGACGGTCACAGGAGCATTCACAACTCCTACGAGAACATTGGAGTGACCTAATGCTAGATGTGTCCTGCTACCCCTAACTAGTACCCTTTACAACCTGGATGGACCCATCATACTCGTAAAAGCGATATTTTTAAGTGGAAGCTAATCAATATCAGCCTAAATTTTATTCAGTTTTTCAATCCAAAATTACTAATCGTTTGTCTTTCTAAATTGGCCGGTGGCTGTGCAGCGGTCCACGATGACGGCTCCAAACAACCTACCGATTTGAATAAGGCAAAGGTTAAGTAATACGCAGAATGTATTGACGTCATGCAATTTCGTGAACTCTTATTCAACTGCGTGCGGACATTGCCTGGTTAAAAGATGATGTAAACCCTCCACTTTTTTATTTTTGTTTATTTTTTCACCTTTGCCTTATTCAAATGTATTCCGGGAAAAAAAGTGTTTCAACATACTGATTGTTTTCCTGGGTGTAGATTGTCGTTTATTCTGATTAGCAGACAGGCTATTCGCATTGTTTGTGAATGTACAGGGGTAACCTACATCGTAGACGAATCCACGGCCTTCGTCCACATGTCCATCACCCACCGAACTAACCTCCTTTTCCACGTTATGGTAGAAAAGCAATATAGGTTGACCTAGCAGCTTTTACTGGGGATATGTTAAAAACGTTGAGACCCCTTTAGTCTGGGCAAGAATAATAAGTTAAGAAGACATAGAAAATGTTTTTCAAGTATTCTGACCAGATCGAGTTCAACGTAGTTGATTTGTGGTCTGAGGGTCAGGCTACAATATCTTATTCTTTACGTGACCTCGGGCAATATCGCATGTGAGAGAGGTGAGCCGCTCAACGACCTTTTACGTGAAAAGCCTTCGCTTGTGTATGGGGGGTCATTTTGTGTTATTGGTACTTTTAAACGAGGTGGTTACATACACTATGCATTGCACATATTGTCCAAAACAGTCCTCTGAACGTCTCGGATTGTGGCTGTTATCTACGAATGGGAAAAATGAATACGTTTGATAGCTCAGTCTATTGTCCTCACCACGAAAAGTCCTGTTGCGCTTGAAGCTAACGCGGTCCGCTAAAATCCATTGCCTGGAAGATGTAATAAATCGTGTTTGAATATACTGCTTGCACAGTTATAAATTACAATTTGATATTTTTTTAAGTATAGCCTGCTTGCTGCAGCTGATCGCTTGCAGATGTTTAGAAAATCTCACGTTGTGTATTATTGATGCATTAATGATTGTTCATTGAATTAAG
This sequence comes from Schistocephalus solidus, assembly GCA_017591395.1. Lineage (NCBI taxonomy): Eukaryota > Metazoa > Platyhelminthes > Cestoda > Diphyllobothriidea > Diphyllobothriidae > Schistocephalus > Schistocephalus solidus. Next base: position 23,505 of record WEDG01000575.1, read on the forward strand.
GCAAGCTATAGGAAGCAAAACGTGAAGGACACAACTTTGCAACTCTGAGCACCTTAATACCAGATAAATTGGCTTGACTTTTATTCTGATGCTGACTGTTGTATACGCATATATCGGGCCAAAGCCAAACATCAACACTGGATAACGTAGATGAACAGTGCTAGGGTACCCACTTTGAGATTAAGATGGCTCGATAAATCTAGATATACTTATGAAACATCCTTAAAAGCATAAAGTTCCCTCTACTTTTTTCTAGTAAACTATATTCTTCAAAATATTTCTATCGAACAAGCAGTGTATATCATCCGCTGACGAACGCTCAGAGATCGTTAACGGCGCGTAGTTTGAAATTGGTTTCGAATTTCAAATCCTTCGAGCCTACGAGTTTTTAGTCTCTACCTTAGTGTAGAAGACACATCTGGCTATAAAAACTGACAAAGGAACTGCGTATTATCTCCCCTTTGGAAATATCCTTTCTGAGTGAGACGAATCCTTCGCTTTCACAATCTAACTGGACTGCGTATTATCTGCCCTTTGGAAATATCATTTCTGAGTGGGACGAATCCTTCGCTTGAACAATCTAACTGGACCGCGGATTATACCACGCTCTGGAAGTTATCCCTACGACCAGGACAAGTCTGGAAGTGCACTCGCTCCTAAGAACAACATCGCTGCTTCTGAATCTGATTGTTACAGTGCAAAGAACTCCTTACAACAAAGGCTGAGTCGTTCATATTACAAATTTTGACTGTTGAAATTAATTGCACAAGCAAATCTTTTCGCCATCTGTATTAGCACGGCTGGTTGATTGCAAACTTTGAATTAATGCACTCTAATATAGTTTCCAATAGCATGGGTAACGCTAACGTGCACGATCCATCTCTGCTAGCTGAAAGAAAATGTTCGTCGACGGCTGGATTTGAACCCTGGACCTCAATTTATAATGCCGGACGCTCTACCGACTTAACCACCAGCTCACTCTTCGAAGGCCAAGTCGCTAAGATATACTCTAACGGGTGTAATCAGGTTAACTTAAGCAAGCCGCCTCGTACAACCTTTGACTAGGTACTCCCAGAAATAGCCGAAGCGCTTTCAATAACGAGTACGAAATCCCAGACCACCCACTATGCAAAAACGCATCTCCTTTCACCAACCGTCTTAGAACCCAACACCACCAAGCCAAATAATCCTGCGCGTGCAGATTGCGATGGATGTCTTAACCTAGCCACGCGCGTAATGCGTTTAGAGGGAAGCCTTGAATTTTACGCGGAGATACTAGCAGTGCTCATAAAGCACAATAAGACTACACCACCGGATGCGGCGCATGCAGAGGACAGGTCAGTGGTTGATAAACCAGGAAACCACGAGTCCAGCAGGGCCAAACGCAGACGCATACGCCAGCAGAGGGCTGCTGAAAAGCAACCTGCTAAAGACCAACCAAAGCCCTCATTTTTATCGCTAGGCAGCACCTGGAGCACGCCATGTGAACAAAAAGCAAGGCAACCACTCCAAGAGGATGCGGCGCATGCAGAGGACAGGTCAGTGGTTGATAAACCAGGAAACCACGAGTCCAGCAGGGCCAAACGCAGGTGTATACGCCAGCAGAAGGCGGATGCAGAACGGCCTGCAAAAAGACCAACCAAAGCCCCTCAGTTTTATCGCGAGACAGAACTTGGAGCACGCCATGTGAACAAAAAAAGGAAGACAACCACTCCAAGAGGAGACTTCTGAAGAAAAAGGAAATTTGAATTGGACCAAAGGGCAAACGGTAACTTAGAAGAAAAATGCTACCAGCAAAAGGTCCATAGAATCTTTCACAGATCTAGACTTCCAAACCCCCGCTGCTACTCTGCTTCAGTGCGATGTGACCACGGCCCATGCTCGAGCTAAAACCGTAAGCAACATATAGTGATACAGGGTGCACCAGAATCAATGGCTACAGTTGCTGGGGATAAGGTGGAGCACGATCGAGGTCTCGTTCGGCAGTACGCTAAATCACTGCTAAGGGGCACTGAATCTGTAAAAAAATTCTCAAAACATTTAGAATAGGCAAGGATCAGCCGCCGAATGGTTCAAGCTCTCGGCCACGACCATTAAAGGTCATTTGGGACACCGAAGCGCAGGCACAGCTTATGCTGGAAAGAAAGTCGTCTCTGCGGACCATGCATGCTGGAGTTTTCTTTCAGCCGGATTATGAACCAAAGGAACGCAGGAAAATGCGACTTTTGAAAAACGAGCTAAACGACCGAAAGAACAAAGGCGAAACCGGCCTACAAATAAAAGGAGGAGAAATAGTCCACATTGAACGAAATTTTCTTTGGCCGGAAGTAGTCAGGCGGAAAACTTAACCAAGGTCAACCGGCCGGTTCTGGAAGATACCACAAGCAATAGTGGCCGCTGCTTCGAAATCTATTATACCAATTTTCAGAGTCTCTTCAATAAACTTGACGAACTCAAAACAATAGTATCTGAGCAGAAACCGCATATAATTGCATTAGCAGAGACTTGGCTGACCGAAGCAATAGGGATCAGCGAAGTCAGCATTGAAGGCTATCAACTGTTCCGCTGCGACAGATCTCAACGTAGGGGCGGAGGAGTGGCACTTTATGTAGCCAATGAAATTTCCTGTTGTCAGAGGGAAATTGCAGACATAACCCTACGACGATATGAAATAATTTTATGCAAAATTAAGATAAGGCAGCATCCGGCACTCAATATATGCGTTGTTTATCGGCCTCCCGGCTCCAGCGAAAGTGACGACGTAGAACTGCTAAGTTCACTGACGGTTATCTGTAAACAGGAAAATCTATTACTCCTGGGGTGATTTCAACGCTCCTGGCATCGATTGGATGAGGCCTGGAGTAAAGGCCGCAGCAGCACCTTTCAATTATCAACTACTTCAGTTTTCTTTGGACGAATATCTCATTCAACACATAGACTTCACAACCCGACTGCGAGAAGGCCAAAGATCAAACTGTCTAGATCTCGTTTTTAGTAAAGAAGAGGGGATCATAAGGGAAGTGAACTCACAACCGCCACTAGGGTTAAGCGACCACGTTGCTTTTACCTGCGTGTGTTACCTATTGTCTCCAAAACTGCAAATAAAGAGGCGCAGAAATATTTGGAAAGCCGATTTTGAAGAAATGAGACGAACCGCTTCCGCAGAAAACTGGTTACCCAGTACGAACGATACAAATGAATTATGGCAGCATATCCAGGGGACTGTAGAGCGCTTAATTGAAGTCCATTGCCCAATGAAAGTAATAAGACCATGTGCCAGACCTCCATATGTCAACCAGCCGATAAAAAGGTCCATGAAGAAGAAACAAAGGTTGTGGTAAAAAATTCGAGCATCTTCAAGATTCAACATCACTTGCCGAATATAAAGCGCAACGAAATATATGCCGCAAGGAAATACGAAATTCTAGAACTGCCTTTGAGCGTCAACTTACAACACAAGCCACAATATGTCCAAAGAAGTTTTATGGCTACATCCGCAGTCAAAGGAAGCACCGGGACGACATTGCAACGCTAAGGGATAACCTAGGGAACGTAGTAACGGAAGGACCGCGGAAAGTAGAGTTACTGTCAGAGTTTTTCAGACCGGCGTTTACGATGGAATCCCCCGACGATAATTCGGGAGTAGAAGTGGGCGAAGGTACAGCGTTTATTGAAACTGTTACCTTTTCTGTCGCAGACGTAAGACATGTCCTCAGTCACATCAAATCAGACAAATCTCCTGGACCGGATGGGATCCCTGGGTTGATACTTAAAGAACTGTCGACCGAGCTATCGGTGCCTCTTTCAATTCTGTTCGAGCTTTCCATGCGAACAGGGGACTTGCCTTTGCAGTGGAAGACGGCCAACATCGTACCGTTATATAAGGGAGGTAGCAAGATGTCTACAAACAGCTTTCGGCCCATAAGCTTGACTTGCCTTTCCTGCAAAATGATGGAGGTCCTTGTGAAGCAGGCCATACTAAGATTTTGCGATGAAAGTGACATCATACAAAATTTTCAACATGGCTTTCGGCGAGGGCGCTCCTGCCTTTCAAATTGACTGACTTCAATTGAGGCCTGGACAAGTGCTTTAGAAGAGGGCTTCGAAGTGGACGTAGTGTACATCGATTTCCGCAAAGCCTTTGACAGCGTGCCCCATCAACGCCTTTTACACAAACTGAGCGTTCTTGGCATCAAGGGAAAAATTTTGGACTGGATCAGGTCATTTTTAGTCGGTCGAAAACAACGAGTTTGCATCGGGGAGGATAAATCGGACTGGGTCGACGTAGTTAGTGGGGTTCCTCAAGGCTCCATTCTCGGTCCTCTACTCTTCATTCTCTATGTAAATGACAGCCTTCAAGAACTGGACTGCGGTAAAACCATGTTCGCCGATGACGTTAAACTATGGCAGGTCATTAAGCGCCCAAGCGACCGAGATGCTCTGCAAAATAATCTTTGCAAACTGCAGACGTGGTCTGAGAGATGGCTGCTAGATTTCAATGTGCAAAAAGTGTGCCGTCCTCCACCTGCGTCCAACAAACTACCCTATCCCCCAGAGCAGCAGGACATATCACCTAAAAAACATCCAAATTCCCGTAGCATCTACGCAAAAAGACCTAGGCATTTGGATACAGAGTAATCTGAAGCCTCATTACAGTCTGTCAAAGCCGCAAATAAAGCCACGGGAGTGCTGCACGCTATCAAAAGGGCGTTTCTAGCCTTCGATGAAGATCTCTTTGGCAGAGTGTACGGCACATTTGTTTGACCACACCTAGAGTATGGCATACAGGCGTGGCGGCCATGGCTAGCAAAGGACACAGCATGTCTGGAGAAAGTGCAGCGTCGGGCAACAAAGCTAGTAAGAGGTCTAAAAAAACCACACTTACATAGATAGACTGGCATGCCTAAATTTATTCCCTCTGCATTACAGGCAACAAAGAGGGGATCTTATCCTAGTTTACAAGATAATAAACGGTCTTGAGAAAGGATTACGCTTTGAAGACATGTTTCAGTGGCACCTCTCGCCTCATCTCCGTGGACACACAATGAAGCTGCGCACGAAAATGTCCAAGCTAAACCTCCGCTCTGAATTCTTCACGCAACGTGTCATACAACAGTGGAACAACCTTCCACAGTCAGTTGTGGAGGCAACTTCCCTTCAAATGTACAAACAACGCTTGGATAATTACATGCGTCCCCTCTCCTCTCTCCAAGTCTGAACTCTAAAAACCAGACATATATTGTAAAAAACAACCCTACTCACTGTTTGCCAATACTATGTTAGTAGTGGTAAATTTACACGTGCTAAATAGGGTTTTCAAAGGCATTGCCTATTATCCTCACCAAATAAACTGAAACTGAAAACTGAAACTGGAACGCACTCGTCCAATTCTGCCTTAATGCACATTCTCGAACTTCGATAGCGGACGCTCAACGGCTAGTACCACAGCAGGTTTAAGATTGCCGGCCATGTTTATCTTATTCTATATTAATTTGATAGGGGTGTTAAGTACGGACATTTGACTAGACCGTGATATGTCTTCGAATATCATCAAATATATCCATTTATGTTTTACATAACATAATGGGGTGTAGGGGTAATAGTTAGGGGAAGCACCACACAGATAGCATTTGGTCGCTCCATTTGTCCCGTACAGGTGCTGAATGCTCCTGTGGCTGCCTCTAACTGGTACCCAACTCGCACATGTGACTCCTCGAAGTTTGGTTCTTCCCAGCGGCCACACCCCGGGCAACCGTCATGACCGGCGGGCTAAACAAGGTCAGTGTCTCCGGTGTCCTGTGTGCCTCCACACCTGGTATGTCTGACTCCCGAATTTCCAACCTCAGCAACCCCGTAGGTGGCCCAGGCTTACTCGGGTCGTTCTTCCAATAAAACAAAACCGTAACCCATAGTAGAGTTCAGCAGCCGTCTGGGATGTTCGAGCAGTCCTATTTAGGGGCAGCACTGCTTGCCTCCTCGCGGATGAAGGGGATAGAAAAGGTGCCATAAACAAATGCTGGTTATCACGTCTTCTGCAGCCCGCCGCGACTCGCAAATCACAAAATAACCGGTCGTAAAACTCGAACAAACAACAATACCCCTCGTCCTAATCCCTCTTGCCATACCCTCCAGGCTACTCGGGTAAGTCCACTCACACAAGCAGCCTGGAATGTTCTTTCTCTTTAAGACAATCCTTGAGGCAACTAGTGGAACGGAGGACGGCGCTTGTCGCACGGTAACAGCCGCGCTACAAGGTCGACATCGCTGCTCTCAGTGAGACCCGATTCTCTGAGCAGGGTCAGCTGGAGTATGTGGGTGCCGGCTACACGTTCTTCTGTAGCGGCCGGAAAAAGGCGACGCGACACTGTTGTTGTCTTTGCCATCCGGAACGACATCGTGGGATGTCTGCCCAGTTGCCACAGGGCATAAATGATCGCCCGATGAGCGTCGACCTGCCTCTTCCGGAAGACCAGTTCGCCACCATCATCAGCGCCTACGCTCCCCCAATGACAAGCTCTGATACGGCGAAGGACAAATTCTACGAGGTCCTGCACGCCCTGCTGGCGAATGTGCCGAATGTGGAAAATTTAATTGTCCTTGGTGACTTCAATGCCCGCGTTGGGACGGACCACGCTGCCTGGCAGGGAGTGCTGGGTCCCATGGTCTCGGTAGCTGTAAAAATAACGGCCTCCTTCTTATGCGCACGTATGCGGAACACCATCTCCTGCTGACCAACACCTTCTCTCGCCTTCCGACGCGGGAGAAGGCCACATGGATGCACCCTCGGTCGCGGCGCTGGCGTCTGCTGGACAATGTTCTCATACGGAGGCGAGATCTAAAAGACATGCTGGTAACCAAGGTGATCCGCGATGCCGATGGTTGGACAGATCACCGCCTCGTCATCTCCCAGATGAGGCTTCGACTGCAACCCCGACGAAGGCCCCAAGGTAAGCGACCGCCAGGTAAGATAAATACACTATTATAAAATTTGCCTGCTCACTGTTTTTATTTCAGCAACCAAATAACCGAGAAAAGGGAGGACATGCATGCTCCAGCTGATAATGCTACCGTGGAGACACGACGGTGTTAACTGCGAAATGTCATCCAGTCCACCACCCTCGATGTCTTCGGACGCGCACGCCGTCAACACCAGGACTGGTTTGTCGACAATGACGCCGACATCAGCAACTTAATCGCGGAGAAGAATGGACTACACAAAGCCTACATGGACCTTCGGACTGACGCCACCACAGCAGCCTTCTTCAGATGCCGGTGCCTTGTACAGCATCGGCTGTGGGAGAGTCAGAATGCCTGGATGATCCGAAAGGCTAAGGAAATCCAGGAGTATGCGGACCGCAATGAAATAAAAAATTTCTACAAAGCCATAAAGGCCATCTACGGCCCGTGTATCAAGGGGACCACAACACTGCTCAGCTCTGACGGCAGAGAAATCTCAAATTCTGAAACGCTGGGCAAAAACTTTAGAAGTGTCCGTACTTGCTCATCAGCCATCTCCGATGCTGCCATTGACCGGCTCCCTCGAGTGGACACGAGCAATGACCTGGATCTGCCGCCATCCATACCAGAAACCAAGCGGTCCCTGCAGCAGATTTGCAGCGGTAAAGTACCGGGATTCGGCGCAATCCCACCGGAATTCTACAAACACGGTGGGCCTCGGCTGATGGCAGAACTCACGACACTCTTCCAGGAGATGTGGCGCCAAGGACAAGTTGCTCAGGCTTTCAAAGACGCCACCATCTGCCATCTCTACAAACGGAAGGGGAACCGGCTACTCTTTGATAAACACAGAGGATCTCGTTGCTCATTATCCTCGGGAAGTTCTTTGCCCGTATCATTCTCAATCCTTCTCAACCACTTTGGAATAACCACGTTAGGTCCATTCTACAAACAGGTAGTACTACAAGTAGAATGAATCTTACATGGCAAATATATTTTATCCCACATAGACATAGGTACTAGCTTTAAGCTCAGACACGTGTTTCACCGATGTTTCTGCTGCTGTGTGACACAGCAACGAGGGTTTCGGCTCCTCAGTGGGTCCCCCAGCATTCTCTATGCTGTTTCTGGTACATGCACTCCAGAGAATAATCGTGAAATAATTTCTAAAATTATTAAGTACAGGACATGGAGTCAGGTGATTCGGACATGCCTTTTTATGTTCAGACCCGAAATTTTAATGACAATGTTGGACGAAGAAAATCACCCACTGTGGAATAACAACGTAATGCCCATTCTTCAAACAAGTAGTACTACACTTAGTATGAATCTTATATGGCAAAAAAAAATACCATACTTCTAACGTAGGTACTATCTTAAAGCTCAGACACGTGTTTCGCCGATGTTTTTGCTGCTGCGTGACACAGCAACGAGGGGTTCGGCTCATCAGTGGGTCCCCCAGAGTTCTCTATGCTGTGTCTGGTACACGGACTCCAGAGAATAATCGTCAAATAATTTCTGAAATTATGAAGAACAGGACATGGAGTCAGGTGATTGAGACATGCCTTTTTATGTTCAGACCCGAAATTTTAATGAACCTTTGGGTCGAAAACAATCAACAAATGTGGAATAACCACGTTATGCCCATTCTACAAACAAGTAGTACTAAAGTTAGTATGAATCTTATATGGCAAATAAATTATACCATACTTCCGACAAAGGTGTTAGCTTAAAGCTCAGACACGTGTTTCGCCGATGTTTCTGCTGCTGCGTGACACAGCAACGTGGGGTTTGGCTCCTCAGTGTGTCCCTAAGCGTTCTATATGTTGTTTTTTGTATATAGACTCAAGAGAATAAACGGGGAGATAATTTTTTACCAAAATGGAGTGCAGGAGATGGAGTCAGGTTCTTCGAACATGATGGTTAAGGGTCAGACTTAAAAAGGCAAATGAACATTTGGGTCGAAGACAATAAACGACTGTGAAATAACCACGTCATGCCCATTCTACACATAAGTAGTACTGCAAGTAGTATGCATCTTATATGGCAAAGATGTTATACCCTTCTTTCGATAAAAGTACAAGTTAAAAGCCAGATACGTGTTTCGCCGATGTAACTGCTGGTACATGACACAGCAACGAGGGTTTCGGCTCCTCAGTGTGTCCCCAATTGTTCTCTATGCGGTATAATATAATTGCTCAATTTGCGATTTAATAACAAAATATGTCAACTTGAGTTTAGGTTGATGAAAGCTCGGGTTTATTCGATGTCGCAATAAATGGGTATCTGATTTAATTAGAAATTACAGTAGCTTATTTATTTGGAGAACCGAATTAAAATGTACTTATGTTTTTTTGAGCAACTCAAGGCCAGTAGTTATCTTATATGGCTGTAAATTGAGGAAGGATAAATGGCAGAAAATAGTGTTTGCCTAACATGAATGAAGCAAAGCTGAGCGTTTCACGTAACCATTTCTGTACGTGAATAAAGGACAATACTGGAAGTCATTTTCAATAATTTTCTTTTATGGGATTTTCTTTAAGGGTCAGACCTGCAATTTCAATGAACAGTTGTGTCGAAGACAATCACCTACTCTGGAATAACCACGTAATGCCCATTCTACAAAAAAGTAATATATTAAGTATTATCAATCTTCTATGGCACTAATATTATACCGTACTTCCGTCATAGGTACTAGCTTAAAGCCCAGACACGTGTTTCGCCGATGTTTCTGCTGCTGCGCGACGCAGCAACGAGGGGTTCGGCTCCACAGTGGGTCCCTCGGCGTTCTCTATGCGGTTTCTGTTATATGGAATCCAGAGATTAATCGGATAAAAAACTTCTGAAATAAAAAGTGCAGGACATTAATTCAAGTTAATCGGACATGACTTTTTAGTGTCAGACCCGAAATGTAAATAAACATTTCGGTCGAAGACAATAAAACATTGTGGAATAACCACTTACTGCCCATTCAACAAACAAGTAGTAATACACGTAGTATGAATCTTATATTGCAAAGTAATTACATCGTACTTCCTATAAAGGTACTAGCTTAAAGCCCAGACACGTGTTTCTCCAATGTTTCTGCTGCCACGTGACACAGTAACGAGGGGTTCGGCTCCTCAGTGTGTCCGCCAGCGTTCTCTATGCGGTTTATTGTTTATCAGTTATAACATCCAATGTTAAAAATATATGTTTTTGTCTGCATCCAACAGAATGCGTATCGAATATACTAAAATATGCGATAACATATAATGAAAATGAATACCATTATGTCTGCTTCTAGTGTGATCATTTCAAAAAACGATTTCCTCTTACGGATCACTACGACCTTCATGAAAACCTCTTAATATCTAACAACTGAATTAAGACACCAGTTTAATTAAGAAAATTGATGTTTTCGCTAGAAAGGTAATATTTAACATTAACATCATCTGCTGTGGGCATGGCCAGCGAGAAAGACGAATCGTGGGTGGGCATTAAAATATACTGCTGTTTTGAAGCAAATCAAGGCCAGCAGCTATCTTATTTGACTGTAAATTAAGGATGGATCAACGGCAGAAAATAGTGTTTGCCTAACATGAATGAAGCAAGCTGTTCTAAACAAATTGATTTTGTGCCGAATTCGTGTTCACAGGAGAAGTATATTTTCATTTCATCCCTCCCAGACCTGCTAAAGCACAACCGGCACAATTCTATACCTTTGTTAATGAAAAATGCCAAACGATAGAATTCGGGGTTCATAGTGCCATGTGCAATATCACAGACAATTATTGTGCAATTTGACTAGACATTCATATCCACGCCAGTGTACTACAGTATTTCTCGACCTGAATCTGTTTACTCATCTGTATTGACAGCTCCAGTGACTCACATTTATAACCGATAATAAGAGGGCAAAACACCTGTCTCATAATTGTTTACGAAGCTATTCGAAAAGGTACGTTTGCAGTTGCATCGGCATCTGAGCCGGCTGCATTGCACTCCTCTAATTCTTGCTGCTATTGTCAGTTGGTGGTGTTTACTTGTGTGTTCACCCAAAAGATTCAAACAGCTGAAGTCACTTGGCTACTTCTACCTTATTATTCCTTACACCGCACACAGTAAGCTTTTTTATATTATACGCTAAATCTGTTTACCGCTATCATTTATGACACGTGTATGCTTTCCTTCTTTATCAGTGATATATTCGAACGTTATTAATATTTCTAAGGTTCCTACACCATATGGACGCTAGAAGTATACAATATGAACTGCTTTGAAAGAAAAATAACAGATAGCATATTTTCGGCTATGTAACTGAAGAAACTGAGAAATTAATTTATAGGTGTATACAGCTTCTATATCAACCAAATGATGCTATATATCTGTCTGGATATACATTAAGTTTTATATGACCAAATAGCTTGCTTTTGGAAGGTAATAATTTAATAAGTCAACTGGAGTGAAGATGATGTAACAGTGGGTTTATTCGATGTCGTAATAATTGGGTATCTGATTTAATTAGAAATTACAGTATCTTATTTATTTTGAGAACCACATTAAAATGTACTTATGTTTTGGAGCAACACAAGGCCAGCAGTTATCTTATATGGTGGTAAATTGAGGATGGATCAACGGCAGAATATCGTGTTTGCCTAACCTAAGAGGATACAGTCTGGTATGTGTAATTTACTTATATAATTTTACTGAAAAGTCACAAATGTTGGCTCAAAGGAATGTTAAATCACAAGCCAAATGATTTGTTATATTTAGTCGAACACGAATGAACTTTAAAATGAATTCTGAGGTTTTGACTAGATGCGAAATATTTAAGACACATTAAACGAAGTTAGCCAAACACAGGAAAAATTCAAAAAAATAACTTAGAGAACAACGGTTAGCTTTCGATTTTTATGCATCAGGCGTTCGCATTTATATCAATGTGCAACAAAGTAAATTAAGCTGGTTAGATAAACACAATTTTCGGATGTTAGGGTGGATGAGGGTGGGGTCCGGTTTCTTAACATCGTTTCTGCCGTAGCGAACAGACTCTGTCCAAGCAATTTTGAATAGGTTAAGGTGACCTTGTAAAATACCTGGAAGGCCTCTTTGGAAACTTCATGATGGTTTTCGACTACCACGATGCCGAGGATAGATCTATTTATGTGTTTTATCTGCCTTTTTTCACAACATGCTGCATAGTCTTTTCGTACTCTTTTGGATAAATGCTGGCTCGGATGGCAAATTAATTCAGCCCCACAGCAGCAAGTGAAAACATAAACGCACATAAAGATAGTCCAACCTGACAGTTTGTCTCTTCCTTCTCCATATAGGACGGAAGATATCAGGATCAGTGCATAGGCATACTCTGAATTCGAAAGTCTTACCCACTGGGCAGTGATCATCCTTGTGCCCCCGCTTATGACGTTTCTGACAATCGGGCTACTTGCACAGCATGTATGGGCATCGCCACTGCCTAAGGGGACTACGTCGTCACGGCGGCGTGGTTCGAGGCAGTTAGTGCCGCTCATTCTGAAAAGGATTTCCAATCATTTCTTTTTTCTACACCGGTGAGCACACATGCGTTTACATGGTTTGGCAGTACTGAACAACCTTAAAGCGGTTTATAAGTGAAAATTCGAAAGACCATAGCCGAAAATTTTGGCAACCAAAGGCACGAATCCTGCATCCCTAGTGCCATAAACGTAAGTTCTAGAAGGGTGGATCGACTTAAATGAAGTAAGCATATCTGTTCTTAGCGTTTTTTACAATGTCCCACATCAACATCTTTGTTGGAAGTTAACGGAATTTAAACCAAAAGAACATTCTTAACTGAACACGGGCTTAAGTCTTGACTAACAATCACGAATCTCTTCTGGGCGTTTTAGGTAACCATTTCTGTACGTGAATAAAGGACAATACTGGAAGTCATTTTCAATAATTTTCATTTATGGGATTTTCTTTAAGGGTCAGACCTGCAATGTCAATGAACATTTGTGTCGAAGACAATCACCTACTCTGGAATAACCACGTAATGCCCATTCTACAAAAAAGTAATATATTAAGTATTATCAATCTTCTATGGCACTAATATTATACCGTACTTCCGTCATAGGTACTAGCTTAAAGCCCAGACACGTGTTTCGCCGATGTTTCTGCTGCTGCACGACGCAGCAACGAGGGGTTCGGCTCCACAGTGTGTCCCCCGGCGTTCTCTATGCGGTTTCTGTTATATGGTATCCAGAGATTAATCGGAGAAATAATTTCTGAAAAAAAAGGTGCAGGACATTAAGTCAAGGGATTCGGACATGACTTTTTAGTGTCAGACCCGAAATGTAAATGAACATTTCGGTCGAAGACAATCAAACATTGTGGAATAACCACTTAATGCACATTCAACAAACAAGTAGTAATACAAGTAGTATGAATCTTAAATTGCAAAGTAATTACATCGTACGTCATATAAAGGTACTCGCTTAAAGCCCAGACACGTGTTTCTCCAATGTTTCTGCTGCCACGTGACTCAGCAACGAGGGGTTTGGCTCCTGAGTGTGTCTCTCAGTGTTCTCTATGCGGCTTCTGTTATATGGACTCCAGAGAATAATCGGGGAAATATTTTCTGAAATTTTTTTAACGAAGGACATGGTGTTTGGTAATTCGGTAATAACTTTTTGGGGTCAGACCTGAAAATGCAATGAACATTTTGGTCGAATCCAATCAACCATGGTAGAATAACCACGTATATACCATTTTTTAAACAAGAAGTACTTCAAGTAGTATGAATCTTATATGGCAAATAAATTATACCATACTTCTAACGTAGGTACTATCTTAAAGCCCAGACACGTGTTTCTCCAATGTTTCTGCTGCCACGTGACACAGTAACGAGGGGTTCGGCTCCTCAGTGTGTCCGCCAGCGTTCTCTATGTGGTTTATTGTTTATCAGTTATAACATCCAATGTTAAAAATATATGTTGTTGTCTGCATCCAACAGAATGCGTTTCGAATATACTAAAAATATGCGATAACATATGACGAAAATGAATACCATTATGTCTGCTTCTAGTGTGATCATTTCAACAAACGATTTCCTCTTACGGATCACTACGACCTTCATGAAAACCTATTAATATCTATAAACTGAATTAAGACACCAGTAAAATTCAGAAACATGATGTTTTCGCTAGAAAGGTAATATTTAACATTAACATCATCTGCTGTGGGCATGGCCAGCGAGAAACACGAATCGTAATATATGCTGGCACATGGTGGGCATTAAAATATAATGCTGTTTTGAAGCAAATCAAGGCCAGCAGCTATCTTATTTGACTGTAAATTAAGGATGGATCAACGGCAGAAAATAGTGTTTGCCTAACATGAATGAAGCAAGCTGTTCTAAACAAATTGATTTTGTGCCGAATTCGTGTTCACAGGAGAAGTATATTTTCATTTCATCCCTCCCAGACCTGCTAAAGCACAACCGGCACAATTCTATACCTTTGTTAATGAAAAATGCCAAACGATAGAATTCGGGGTTCATAGTGCCATGTGCAAACATCACAGACAATTATTGTGCAATTTGACTAGACATTCATATCCACGCCAGTCTACTACAGTATTTCTCGACCTGAAGCTGTTTACTCATCTGTGTTGACAGCTTCAGTGACTCACATTTATAACCGATAATAAGAGGGCAAAACACCTGTCTCATAATTGTTTACGAAGCTTTTCGAAAAGGTAGGTTGGCATATGCAGTTGCATCGGCACCTGAGCCGGCTGCTTTGCATTCCTCTAATTCTTGCTGCTATTCTCAGTTGGGGGTTTTTTACTAGTGAGTTCACCCACTAGATACATACATCTGAAGACACTGAATACCTACCTGCTTATATGATTGGTGGATTGTACTCTACTTGGCTTCTTCTACCTTATTATTCCTCACAAAGCAGACAGTGAGTTTAGTTTTATATTTGACGCTCAATCTGTTTAAGGCTTTTATGTATGACTTGTGCATGCGTTCCTTCTTAATCATTGAGTTATTCTTACGTTGTGAATATTTATAAGGTTCTAACAATATATGTACCACTAGAAGTACACCATATGATCTACGTTGAACGAATAATTACATATAGCATTGTTTTACCTAAGTTACCGCAGATCCTGAGAAATAAACTTAAAGAAGTAAACAGCTTCAATATCAAGAAAATGAGACTATATATCTGCTTGGCATATACATTTAGATCCATATGACATAGTAGCTGGCTTCTGCAGCTAATATACCAAATTAACCGTATAATTCAATATAATTTACGATCATAATCGAAGCAAAATTGTTCATGTGTAAATCGCGATCGACATTTTTGAAAAAAGTACCAATTTCATATCAAAGTGATTAAATATTTCATTTTTACAAACTGCGTTTGCAATCAAATATATTTATCTCTTTTTCATTTCGTTCTAGTATTTAATTACAGCAGCTGCATGTTTACTCTTTATTTATTTGGACATGAAAATGTCATGGTATGTCGGATGCTGTTTTAACGAGAAATTATTAATAAAAAAGATAATTTGTTAATTTTTAAGCATGCAAGAACTGCGTTGCAAATTTTGAAAACTCTTACTAAGACCCTATAGCCTTTTTAGCTTGGAAAAGGACTCTTCCAATCTTTAATTGCGGCAAGCTCTGCTGCTGTACAAGTCATTTTTTAATTTTATTAATTTAATTTATTAATTTTGATAAGCTGTGGACGTTATGACTAATGGCAGCGTGTCAGGAGATGCCAAATATTACATCACTGACTGTACATATTTACAGCTGTCACTGTTTTATACCCACATATGTCACCGGAAATATTACATCAAATCCTCTTATTGTACCTGCGATATCGTTCAGGTCACAAAAAAGACTCACAATTATTATATGAGTGTGCGTCTGCCCTCTAGATGTTCCTGGTTGACTGGTAGCGCACATCAAAGACATATTCAAGTGACACGGTATCCCACCACCGAACTACAATAGGTCATTACACAATAATGTCTATATTGGAATGGAATGATACAAAAAGCGACATATGGTCGGTTGAAGATAAAAAGGACGGCTTTAATGCATATATTGAAATTTGTTAAGCATGCATTAGTCTTCGACTGCAAACGTTTTGCTCAGTCATTTGTTAATTAACAACAGTATCATCTCCAGCCTATTATCAAAGTGGTCATGATTTATTCTAGTGAGTACTAATAGATGACCATCCAGTGTGTTGCCTCAATCAAGACGTCTCAATGCGATACTTTAAAATACGTGCGAAAAGCGTCTTTAATTAGATCGTCTGAAGAAGGCCTTTGTCTAATGTTGTCAGTGAGGAGACTGCGTTTCATGCCATGAGGTTTACAGAACGTGCAAAACAGTCATTTAAGGCTTACCCTGCAGGAAAAAGGAGAACCAGCAAAACTTTACTGAATATGGAATTACATTTATTTTATATGACTGGACGCGTGATCATGATAAATTTAAAAACCCTTTTGTGTCAGTTCTAAAGGAATTTGTTCCACAAAGAAGCAACTATGCGATGTTATCTTTAGGCTTACGTCGCACGGCATGAATGTGCTTGCTTTCACTGGTTAGCGAATTAACGTGCTCACCACCAAAGTTGCCTAACAGAAACATTTAATGACCACTTAGCCAATATAAATCTACTATTTAAACAGAAAAATTCAATTAACTGGAATGTACGCTTTTTCGGTTGTTGAAGGAAGAACGCAAAAATACATCTTTCATATTAAATTAAGAAATCTGCGATAGTTTGTACTTGTCAGTGTCCTATTACACACCTGTTGATCCCATCTGCTATAATTTTCTGAATTTAGGCGATTCAAATTTTAATTGATCAGACCGTTTTACAACTTGATAATTTATATGTGAGTCCAAACTCACTTGCCTTTACTCGCAAATGAATATCTGAAATTTGATAATTAAATTTATTTATTAGTGTTTGCATTCGTTCTTGTAATATTATGCTTATCTTCACTTAAATAATTATCCTGTCACAACATCCTTTTAACTAAGTCGTTTTTTTATAAAACAGTAGGGTTCTTAGCGTATAAACAATAGTTAAAATCCAAAATAAGCCCTCTTTTGGTGTAAAGTCATTGGTAACTCAATGCAAATGTGCAATGTGGCGAAAATCATGTGAACCCTTACTATTTATTTTACGTATTTGGTTAACATTTTTTTCTCGCTGCGACGGAAGAATGTTTCACATAATGCGTGGAACGTGTAAATGCTTCAAAATGTAGGAATAAGACGCGCAAAGCATAAAATAAAGGCTTATTTGCAATGCAAAAAATGTACGTGATTTGAAAATTAAGATGCTGGTTTTGTAGGATGTTAAATGCATCGGCTTCTACCGATTTCAGGATAAAGCCTATATGGTCAGAATGCAGCTAATCAAGGAATTGTACCGTTACTGAAGGATACAACATAATATATAATAAACTGCGGAAATGTTTACGCGCTTCAATTAATCAAAAACAAATTTTTGCACTAAACGACTTGTTGTCCCTCGATTTTGTTTTAAATAAAAACCCTGATATTTAGTTTGAATGTTCCGAATAAAAGTATTCAAGCAGGAGAAATTACTTCTCCTGACTAACTTTAGCTACAATAACCATACTGAACAATTCCGATATAAACCTAAAACCGTAACTTGCAAATGCATACTATTACAGATAGCTGTAAGATACCAAATCTAATGTGTCTGCAGGAAACATACCTTACTCATTTTTATAATAAAAAAGCTAAAAGTAAAACAATATTGCTTTACTGATCATATTCATTCAAAACTTATGATGACCTTACGCATGCAATATGTGAGCAAAATAAAGAACGAAGTTATTATTTTGGGTATTTGAATGTATAATATGGTCAAAAGCTTTCGTTTAAAAAGCTATGCATGTTTGATCTTATAAATCGAAGGGCAACTATTAGGTTGTTTGCGGAATCGGAGATTGCCAAAAATCAAATAAATTTCCTATTCCAGTTTATACCTCATAAATTATTATATAAAATTTTGAAAACCACAAATTTCGTGATATTTTCATTGCTCTTTTAAGAATGATCTGCCACTTATTGTAATTGAATACCACAAATAATAGTAGCGAAATTTGGTGAACGGAAAGTTCTCATAAGATACACAAAATGGTTTTTTGGCAATTTCAACAAAAAGTTACAAATAACATCTATTAGTCCTTGATAAAGGTAGTAAGCGATTACTTCGTAAAATACCGCCTTTCTTATCTATTGTTGCATAATTTAAAGATTCATATGAAATGTTAATGAGCATATGGTTTTTAATCATTGTTTATTGATTTTGTCTAGCCGCTGGTGCCATTTTTTAAAAAAATCATTAAAACACTTGGGTCCATGTTAACTCCTTGATTGAACTTCCTTATTGTACACGAACACGTGTAACAATTTCTGACCCTCTAATAGTTGTCCATTATCATTTCAAAATGTTCCTTGATATTTTAAACAGCATATCAAAAAAGGTATCAGAAAATGATTGAACAGCGAAAAATACGCGTTATTTAACATTTCGTTATTCGGCAACTGCCACTAACTGATTGAGAGAACGTTGCAGTTAAATGAGGAATAAAGACATTTGGTAAAAAGGACAACTTCAAAATTGTGTCCATTCCTTTACCCCAGAACCTTTAACTGCTTTGACAGTTCTATCATATCTTTCCATCTTCTATCCCCTACAGCCAACAGAATCCAAATTTTGAACTACTTAAATCACAACCCTAATTGGAATTTGTGAAAAAAAGCGTCCTTATTGGTTGTTTCTTTTAATAGCAGACTAAAACAGTCAGGACTTCAGTACGAGATTTAGTAAAAAGACAAATATTTAAGGATTTCCCACAGCGATGGTAAGCCCGCTTACATCTATTATTCCCATAAATCTGCCGTGAGCTAGATCCCTCTTATAAGGCGGTTGCTGGATGACTGCAACGAGCAGCAATCCGCTGAATATGAAACTTGTATTTTCCATTAAGTAGTCTCTAGAAATATTGGGTTGGGTTCGAGATGGTAAAAATTATCATGTCAGACCAAATGTATCAACCCAAGACCAGAAATTAACAACGTTACGTGCATAGATGATCAAATCATCCTTCTATAATGGCGGATGGGTGACCAGCTTTCGCAAGAAAGAGGCATAACGACAAGAACCGACCAAAATCAAAATTAACTTTTTTGATAAATTACACTATTTATTTGAGGGAAAATCAAGGCAAAGGCATTTAAACTCCTATTTGTGTAGACCATATTGGGGGAAAAAAACTAGCAAAAGTTAAAAGGTTATCAAAGTACTAATATGTGCTAATGAGTGTGTTGTACAGCAAAAAGGTGGAGCTGTGGAATTAGCATTACAGGAAACGTTTGCGTTTTCGGTTATGTTACATTGAAACATTGGCAATATATGCTTTGAACATACGCACTTACACAGAGGTTCTTAATTAAATATACACAATATCTGTTTTTGAAACGCAGCAATTGGCATAGCGCATAGCAGTTTAAAGTATAGAAGGAACATCATAAGGACAAAACATATTCATTAGCTATAATATGATGTCCGAAGCACCGTTTTCCCTGAAAATATATAAAAACAGTTACTTAACTACCGACATAAATCTTAAGATCATCGAGCTTCGTTAACATACTTTGTGCATTATTGTACATAACTGTTAATTTTCAGTTTTCCTGGGAAGTGCTTACGGTCAGGCGTGAGCCCCCATTTACTGGATCGGCTGCGTGTTATTCACAACAGGCCTCTCAAGGAAGAGAACTAGTGATGCAGGATCACTTGGTTGTTGCAAATAAACAAATTTTGTTCACCATCACTGAGCCACTGGCTCAGTTAGGTGACAATTGGTTGAAGTTTATCCCCTTCTATACGTGAGAATTTCTTTTGAAAAAAACAATTCCAGGGTTTGAGTTTTTTTCACTTAAAGCGCATAGACAGAATGAGCCTGTGTTTCTGCCTACTGGTCATAATAACTTTTAGAGGCCTAGGACGAATTGATTCAGATCGGCTTTCTGGCCGTTTTCCAAGGTGGAAGGCTTTTTCCAGTTCTACCGACCAATTGAGTTACAACATATTGTTCAAAAGTTCATGAAAGTTGTTCAAGTCTTCGGAATATCGGTATACGGGAGTTGTATGTGTTGATTCATGTGTTTCCTGTATTAAGAAAACGTTTATTCTCTCAGGGGCTTTTGTTGTACTAACGACGCTGTCTTCCACTATCTGGTGGGAAGGTTTCACTTTGCGCGCTGGTGATGATGGAGCCAATGCAGATTGGCTATATGTTGGCATTGATCAGCTATTTTGGTTTCAGTAAAGTCCATGGCTTCGAAGATTTAGAATCGCAGGTGTTATTTCCGGTTGGGGAATCAATATCACTGCTTGTGCTTGGTGTGTGTATCGCAGTATTTTCTGTAGTGTGCGAGAAAATTGTCATTTTTGAGGCATCTCTTGTAGTCGTTTGTCGATTAACGTTTCCTTCTTGGTGTCAGATGTGCGTTTTGGAAGGCTTTTTTTGTTTTAGGTGGACTGCTTTTTTCCTACGCCATTGCTACCTTTTGTTCGGAAGCCGTAACAGCTGCCAAAGCTGTTGTTGGGATACTCATTGATCGATTGTTAATGGATTTGCTCCTGTAAGTCGCTCAGTGGACTCCTGAGTAACATCTACTGTATTAGAGGTGACATTTAACGCAGATTTTTTATTTCTTATCTCATCTTCGAGATGGTTTAGCTTCATGGACAGTTTCTGACAGCTACCACAAATGGCAGTGCGTTTAATAGCGTGAATATTAATTTCAGAGCGCTCGCCACATTGTACGCTAGTGCTCAGAATAGAGCCCTCGCAGGCTGTCGAATAGCGACTTGTAGCATATGATGACAAAGAAGTGGCAAGGACAAGCCAGACCGGAATGGCGATTTCTGGCTTATTCGCCCTAATCAGCCAGACATACCCAATCGCAAATGTGTGGCAGACATGGCATTTGAACCCACAACCTTTGTATTTGAATCGAAAGCACTAACATCCAGACATTCCCAATCCTTTGTGTGGCACGTATGGGATACGAACACGCGACCTTTGGTATTTGAGTCGAAATCTCTTCCATTGAGCCACGGACTCGTTGTATTTGTCGGTAACGATCGGATATAAAATGATAGTGTGTAGCTCACCGATCTTCTTAAGGAACATGTATGTTCCTTTGTACGCTAGAGATCAGACTAGAGCCCTGGCAGGCGGTCACATAGTGACGTGTAGCATATGCTGAAATGGGACCGACAAAGACAAAGGAAACCGTAATAGCCATTTCTATCTTATAAGCCGTCATCTGGCAGGCATACCAAATCCAAAAATTGGCACACCTGGATTCAAACCCGTGACATTAGTTACTTGAGGCGAATGCTAAACCATTGAGCCATGGGCTCGTTTTTTTTGTCGGCTCCGATCGGGTGTATGATATTAGTGTTTTGCTAACCGATCTGCTTAAGGAACATATATGTTCCGTTGTACCCTGAAGCTTAGACTAGAGCCCTAGTGGGCAGTCGCATAGCGACGGGTAGCATATGATAAAATGGAAACAGACATGACAAGGAAGACAGGAATATCCATTTCTGGCTTATAAGGCGTCATCAACCAGTTATACCCAAGCGCAAGTTTTGCACACCTGGGATTCAAACCCGCGACCTTTGGTAATTGAGTCGAGCGCTCAACCATTTAGCCACGGGTTCGTTTTTTCTTCGGTTTCGATCGGGAATATGATGATAGTGTGTTGCTCACCGATCAGCTTCAGGAACATATATGTTCCGTTGTACCCTGTAGCTCAGACTAGAGACCTCAAAGGCGGTCGCATAGTTACGTGAAGCATATGGTGAAATGGAACCGACAAAGTCAAGGGAGACCGGAATGGCCATTTCTGGCTTATAAGCCGGCATCAGGCAGGCATAGCAAATCCCAAGTGTGTTACTTCTAGGATTTGAACCCGTGACCATTTGTTTTTGAGGCAACGCTCAACCATTGAGCCACGTGCTCGTTTGTTTTTTCGGTTTCGATCGGGAATATGATGATAGTGTGTTGCTCACCGATCAGCTTCAGGAACTTATATGTTCTGTTTTACCCTGAATCTCAAACTAGAGCCCTCGCCGGCGGTAGAATAGTGAGGTGTAGCATATGATTTAATGCAACTGACAAAGACAGGGGAGACCGGAATTGCCATTTCTAGCTTATATACCGTCATCAGGCAGTCATACCCAATCCTAAGTTTGGCACACCTGGGTTTCAAACCCGCGAACTTTGGTATTTAAGTCGAATGCTCTACCATTGATCCACGTTCTCGTTGTTTTTGTCTATTGCCATCTGGAATATGATGATAGTATTTTGCTCACCGATCTGCTTAATGAATATGTACGTTCCGTTGTACCCTGGAGCTCAGACAAGAGCTCTCGCTGGCGGTCGCATAGCGACGTGTAGCATATGATGAAATGGAACCATCAAAGACATGGGAGACCGGAATTGACATTTCTTGCTTAATAACCGTCATCAGGCAGTCATACCCAATCCTTAGTGTGGCACACCTGGGTTTCAAACCCGCGACCTTTGTTATTTAAGTCGAATGCTCTACCATTGAGCTACGTTCTCGTTTTTTTGTCTGTTGCCATCGGGAATATGATGATAGTATTTTGCTCACCGATCTGCTTAAGGAATATGTACGTTCCGTTGTACCCTGGAGCTCAGACAAGAGCTCTTGCTGGCGGTCGCATAGCGACGTGTAGCATATGATGAAATGGAACCAAAAAAGACAAGTGAGACCGGATTTGCAATTTTGAGCTTATAAGCCGTCATTAGGCTGACATACCCAATCCCATGTGTGTCACACCAGGTATTTGAACACGCGACCTTTGGTGGTTGAGTCAAACGCACTACCATTGAGCCATGGGCTCATTTTTTTGTCGGCTGCGATCGGGAATATGATGATAGTGTGTTGCTCACCCATCTGCTTAAGGAACATGTGTGTTCCGTTGTACCCTGGATCGCAGACAAGAGCCCTTGCAGGCGGTCTCATAGTGACGTGTAGCATATAATGCAGTGAACCTGACAATGTCAAGGGAGACCGGAATGGCCATTTCTGTCTTATTAGCCGTCATCAACCACTCATTCCCAATCCCAAGTTTGGCACAACTGGATTTCGAACCTGCGACCTTTGGTATTTGAGTCAAACGCTCTACCATAGAGCCACGGGCTCGTTGATTTTGTCTTTTGCGATCGGGAATATAATGATAGTGTGTAGATCACCGATCTTCTTAAGGAAAATGCATGTTCCGTTGTAAGCTAGAGCTCAGACTAGAGCCCTCGCAGATGGTCGAATAGTGACGTGTAGCATAAGATAAAATGGAGCTGACAAAGACAAGCGAGACTGGAATGTGCATTTCTGGCTCTTAAGCCATCATGAAAAGACATACACAATACCAATTGTGGCACATTTGGGTTTTCAAACCCGCGACCTTTGGTACTTGAGTCGAACGCTCTACCATTAAGCAATGGGCTCGTTTTTTGTCGGTTGCGATCGGATATATAATGACAGTGTGCGGCTTACGGATCTTCTTAAGGAATATGTATGTTCCATTGTACGCTAGAGCTCAGACTAGAGCCCTCGCTGGCGGTCGCAAAGTGACGTGTAGCATATGATGAAATGCAAACGACAAAGACAAGAGAGACCGGAATGGCGATTTCTGGCTTATTAGTCGTCATCAGGCAGGCATAGCGAATCCCAAATGTGTACATCTAGGATTCGAACTTGTGAACTTTTGTTTTTGAGACGAACGCTCAATCATTGAGCCACGGGCTCGTTTTTTTTGTCGGCTGCAATCGGGAATATGATGATAGTGTGTTGCTCACCAATCTGCTTAAGGAACATGTATGTTTCGTTGTACCCATGAGCTCAGAAAAGAGCCCTCGCAGGCGGTCGCATTGCGACGTGTAGCATATGATGAAATGGAAACTGCAAAGACATGGGAGACATGAATATTTTTTTCGGGTTTATTTTCGTCATCAACCAGTCTTACCCAATCCCAAGTGTAGCAAACCTGGGATGCACAACCGCAAACTTTGGTATTTAAGTCGAACGCTCCACCATTGAGCCACGGGTTCGTTTTTTTTTGTCAGTTGTGATCGGGAATATGATCAGAACATATACGCTAGAGCTCAGACTAGAGACCTCATAGGCTGTTAAGTAGCGACGTTTAACAGGATTCGAACCCGCGCTCTTTGGTATTTGAGTCAAACGCTCTACCATTGAGCCTCCGACTCTTTGATTTTTCTGTTGCGATCGGGAATCTGAGGATAGTGGGTTGCACACCGATCTGCTTAAGTAAAATGTACGTTCTGTTGTACCCTGTAGCTCTGACCAGAACCCTCGTAGGCAGTCGCATAGCGACGTGTAGCATATGATTAAATGTAACTGACAAAGACAAGTTAAGCCGGAATCGCTATTTCTGGGTTTTAGCCGTTATCAGCCTGTCCTACGCAATCCCAAGTGTGGCAAACCTGGGATTCGAACCCGTAACCTTTGGTATTTGAGTCGAAAGCTCTACTATTGAGCCATGGGCTGATTGATTTTGTCTGTTGCGATCGAAAATATGCTGATAGTGTGTTCCTCACCGATCTGCTTAAGGAACATGAATATTCCGTCATACCATTTTGCTCAGACTAGAGCCCTCTCAAGCGGTCGCATAGTGACGTTTAACATATGATAAAATGGAACCGACGAAGACAAGCGAGACTGAAATAGCTATTTCGGGCTTATTACTTATTATCAGCCAGTCCTTTCCATATCCTAAGTTTGTCACACCTGAGATTCGAACCCGCGACCTTTGGTATTTGAGTCGAACGCTCTACCATTGAGCCTCAGGCTCTTTGTCCCTTTCAGTTGCGATCGGGAATAGGATGATAGTGTGTTGCTCACTGATCTGCTTAAGGAATATGTAATTTCCGTTGTTCATTGGAGCCCAGAACAGAACCATCGCAGGCGGCCCCAAAGCGACGTGTGGCATATGATAAAATGGAACCGACAAAGACAAGGGAGAACTTAATTGCCATTTCTGGCTTATAAGCCATCATCAGCCAGTCATACCCAATCTCAAGTGTGGAAAACCTTTGATTCGAACCCACGACCTTTGGTATTTGAATCAACCGCCCTAACATTGAGCCATGGGCTGGTTGTTTTGCTCTTTTACGATTGCGAATATGATGATAGTGTATTGCTCACCGATCTGCTTAAGGAACATTTATTTTCTTGTAACCTGGAGCTAAGACTAGAGAACCTGAAGGCTGTCGCATGGCGAAGTGTACCATATGATGAAATAGAACCAACAAACACAAGAGGGACACGAATGGCCATTTCTGTCTTTTTAGCCGTCATCATCCAGTCTTACTCAATCCCAAGTGTGGCAAACCTGGGATTCGAACCCGCAACCTTTGGTATTTAAGTCGAACGCTTAGATATTATATGACTCGGATGGTTGCTTTATGTTCTGGGAAAAATCTCAAAATATGAAAATTATTTTACAATCGTAAGGATGCCTTAATTAAAATTAAAAAATTTAACGCGTGATTGTTTGTCTCTTTAGATGAATTATCACGTTTTTAATATATTCTTATGCAAAAGTTATTCCAAAATGTTTGTTAACATGTCGGGTGTGGGGTCAATGACATCAATATTTAGTAGGCGATGCGACTAGGAGGACTCAAATTATGATAAGAATTACATTTTAATCGAGAAAAACTTGGATTTGCTGGCTGCAGCATTATTTGTATATAAGGCCTGCCTTTCCTGTCCTGCTTTTCAATGTGACTGATTTCTTAGAAAATTTATCAATTTTTTTCAAGCGCAGTAAAAATTAAGAGTTGCCTGAAGTCATCTCTTTTGTACAAAATATATGGCTTATGATATTTTCCTCATGCATTCAGTTCACTTAATGTGATTTCTTGGATATCTCGAGTTAAAAGAACTAAGTTGGAGTCTGGGGAGAGGCCTTACTCATGCGAGTAGAGTGTCAGCCTTCCGTTTTTCCTTTATTTAGGTTTCAAGTCCTTCAATTTTACCAATAATTAAAGTTAGACAGAGGGTTATCAGGTGGATCCTATTTTAATTCTTTCGGTAGTCAGCTACCTAATCAGAATCGCTAGATTTCAAACACAAAAGTGCCTTCCACGACCAAATTGACCGACATTATCCCAAATTATTTATCATGTTTGCGACATGTAGATCTATTACACGGAATATTGTCCGATCTTTAGCATTAATGATGCCATCTTGTGTCTTTACTCAGTATTAGCTGCCAAAAACCTTGAGCAATGTATGAAAAAAAAGAATTCCTAAAAATAATTCGAATGTTTAAGGAGCATTGCGATAAGACGTTCGCGTATGCTGCGGACTCTGACACCACTAATTTACTGCACAAAAGAAAAACATCTACAAATGCGTCTCTTGTTGTCCTTTCAGAGGGAAATGTGCGTGATGATTACAAGGATTTGAGTGCGAAAACTGCTCAGAATCCTACAGGAATCGCCGTTGAAGAGGTTAAGTCATTGGCTGAAATCGAGCCTTGCACTGACATTTATTTGCCTAGTTGCCAATTTAAAAAATTCGCAGCACCAAATAATTATGTAATTCTCATACTTGGTTAGTGGAATAAATATTCGATTCAGTATTGAATCCTCTACCAACATTCATTTAAATTATAGGAATCGGCCGATTGCATACATGGCTATAGGCTTATTGGGTCAATTTAATTAACTTATATTAAAATGTATCTCTCTCCTTGTTTTATCATAGCACATGTGTGTATTGTGAAGATTGAAAAATAGATCTGATTTTGCTCACACAAAATACATTCACATTGAAGACGCTCATTTTGTCTCTTGTCTAAGATGAAATATTAGTTAACTGGAAAGCGTCAATTATTTCAGCAAGAATGGCAAACATCTTGTGGATTATTTATATTTTGCCCAGGAAATCTGGTGCTGTCAATCTTCTTGATGCAGCAGATTATAAAGATTGAATACATTTTTTGCCGAGCTCATAAATATCTGGACATTATTTTAAGGTGCACAATGAGGGATTAATTAAGTGATGCTGCATTATAAGTTATCTTACACCAAAACCTCATGATATTTTGGAAACCTCAGGATGCCCAATTTTGAATATTTTATTTTGTCAACCTGGAAGTACTGCAAGACCAAAATAATTACTGCTTGCATTTGATACACTTACTTAAATATTTATTTATCTCATAGAACATCAGATAAATGTTATACTGTTTTGTTTCTTCGTGCTATTCTGACCAAAAATCACGTTAACATGAAATCTATTATAAACAAAAATACGATAATTAGGTTTTTCAATCTTTTGGTATGCTGAATTACTTAATGTTCAAACTAACGATATATTTGCATAAATACTAGTCGGTTACCCAGCTTACATCCTTTCAAGTAGATAATAATTTGCATTTTTTAATTTCATAATAATAAAGCACATATCCCTCATAATTTTTTTGCAAGAAGAATTGACAATATTTTGTAATTCCTGGATGCATTTTTAACTGTACAGATATTATGCCCCATGGATGGTGGCTTTACGGTCGCGAAATAATCGCACAATTAGAAAATTATTTTACAATCGTTAGAATGCCTTAATTGAAATGCAAAGATGAACACGTCGATTGTTATCTCGCTATATGAAGTCATATCGAAAGTTCACAATAGATTGCTAAGGATATTGTGCTTATGCATTCAGTTCACTGAACGTGAATTATTGGATATCTCGAGTTGAACAGACTAAGTGGGAGCCTGTGGAGCGGCGTAGCTCATGCGAGTAGAATGTCAGCTTTAAATTGTTCCATTTTGTAGGTTTCAAGTCCGTCAATAAAACCAATAATAATAGTGAACTAGAGGGTAATCTGATGGATCCTATATTAATTCCTTCGGTAATCAGCTGCCTTATTAGAATTGCTAGGTTTCATACAGAACAGTGCATTTCACTAACCAATTAACCTACATTTGCTTAAAATATTAATCAAGTTTGTGACATGCAGCTCTTTTTCACAGAATATTGTCCGTACTTTAGCATTAATGATGCAATCATGTGTTCTCATCCAGTATAAGCTGCCAAAAATACCTAAACCATTGACAAAAATGTGGATATTTAAATTGAGAGCTTTATTGGCAATTCGTCGATCAGTTCGTTTTCCCGAAAGATATTCCGTTTATTCTTTTCTGCGTGGTAAGCTGACACAGAAGATAAAATGTTCACATCTCCAATCCAGAAGTCGTACAAAAGCGTCATCCTATTGACAGAATTGTTGCATTCCTATTGCTGTCGTGCATTTTCCTATGCCAATTTACGGTTATTATTTCATCCATTTTGCGAGTACAAAATAAAGAAGTGAATGCGTTTGGGTAACATCGAGCATGCAACCTTAAAGGTTAGGCATATGTCAGTTTACATTATCTAACGTTGCACCCATGATTATATTTTCTAAATTATTTAGAAATCTTATCTTTGCCGATTTTACCTTAGCCTATATTGTCAGTAATATTTCTACTCAATGCTGTTCTCTCTTCGAATGCTTCAAGTACACACTAATATGCAACTAATCAGCCAATTATAAAAAATCCGTAGCTATCGAGGGAAACAACGGTATAACATTTGATGCTGCAGTATGTTCTACGCAATGTTCTTCCCAATGTGCTTGCTCATGCATTTTGTGTTGTCACAACGGTATAACATTTGATGCTGCAGTATGTTCTACGCAATGTGTTGTGTTTTGTGTTGTCACAACGGTATAACATTTGATGCTGCAGTATGTTCTACGCAATGTTCTTCCCAATGTGCTCGCTCATGCATTTTGTGTTGTCACATCTCCAATCCCTTAGTCGAATAGAAGCATCATCCCGTTGACAGAATTATTGCATTCGTTTGTTTTCCTATGATACAGACAAACGAGCTTTTTACAAATATGCCGATTTTTGTTTGATATAACATCGTATTTGCGAGTACGAAATAAGGTTGTGAATGTGTCTGGCTAACTTTGAGCATGCGACCTCTCTAGTAAGAAATATTTAATTTCACATGATCTAATGTGATACACATAATCCTTTTTTGCTAAATAATTTGAATGTCATGATCGAAGCCAATTTTACCTAAGCCAATAATTTCAGGGGTTGCGGGTAGTTGGGATTGCCTACGACTGTGACAATCATTTCCTTTTTTATAAAATGCATAATTTTTAACTGTAAGAGCATTAAATGACCACGCAGTTTTCGTAGTCATCTGGTGGACTAGTTTTTTCTTTTACTACATTTGCATGGTAAGATAACACAGAAGATAAAATGTTCATATCTACAATCCAGAAGTCGTACAAAACCGTCATCTCCTTGACAGAATTAGTGCATTCCCATTGCTGTCGTGTTTTTTCCTATGAAACAAATAAACGATTTTTATGAATTGGTGCCAATTTTCGGTTGTTTTTTCATCCATTTTCCGAGTACAAAATAAAGAAGTGAATGCGTCTGGGTAACTTCGAGCATGCGAACTTTAAGTGATCAAACGTGGCACCTACAATTACATTTGCTAAATAATGTCGTTTTTTATCGTTGCCAATTTTACCTAAGCCTATATTTTCAATAATATTTCTACTCATATATTATGAGCAGCTATATCAGAATAAATAAAAGATATTTACGAAAGCAATAACTGCTTATTTAAAAAGAATACGCCTAGTGATGTCCATTCAACCACTGTGTTTATGAGAATCGTGTTAACAATAAGGATTTTTATTAGCCAATTTAACAAAGGGCAATAAATATTAAGTAGGGCTGGATGTCATCTCGTAATTTAGACATATATTGCTTAGGAAATTGTGCTTATGCAATCAGTTGATGGAAGATGAATAGTTGGATATCTCGATTGGTAAGTTAAACCGACGGACTGGGAGCCTGAGTAGAGGCCTTGCTCATGTGACTTTTGTTTTGGCCTTCCTCATAAATAATCATGAATCTATGTTGTTGAATCTCGCTGGGTAGACCTGTCCTAAATCGCATTGTGATTATTTCTCCAGAACGGTATCAAAGCACAAGATGTTATTACATTGGCTGCAAACTTAGCCTGCTATTGCACGCAGGAATAACATAATAAGCGAGGAGGCTAATTTTGTCCATTTTTTTGTGAGATGATATGCAACGCTTTTGGCACACGAACACACACACACACCAATTAAAGCTTCGACCATAATGGTTGGCATCGTGTTGGTTATTTATTTATCACCCAGGAAATCTAGCCCTGACAAATTACAGCTCTATTGAGCCCCAGAGCTCAGACTATAGCCCTCGCAGTCGTTAGCATAGCGACGTGTAGTATATGCTGAAGTGGAAACAACACAGTCAAGGGAGGCCGGAATGGATATTTTCGGCCTATTAGCCGATATCAGCCTGTCTTAACCAATCCCTAGTGTGACATACCTGTGATTCAAAAGCACGAAATTATGCAATGGAGTCAAAAGATCTACCATCGAGCCACGGGCTCATGGTTTTCTCGGTTGCGATCGAGGATATGATAAAAATGTGTGGCTCACCAATCTGCTTAATAAAAATTTATTTTTCGTTGTGCCCCGGAGCTCAGACTATAGCCTTCACACTCAGTCTAATAGCGACGTATAGCATATAATGAAGTGGAAACGAACAAGACAAGAAAGACATGAATGGACATTTCTGGCGTATTAGCCGTCATCAGCGAGTCATTCCCAATCCAAAGTGTGGAACACCTGGTATTCGAACCTACGACTTTTGGTAATTGGGTCGAAAGTTCTACCATTGAGCCATTGGGTCGTTTCTTGGTTGGATGCGATCAGGAATATGATAATAATGAATGGCTCACTATTATGCTTATGAAACATTTATGTTCCGTTGAGCCCTGGAGATCAGACTATAGCCCTCGCAGTCAGTCTCATAGCGACGTCTATCATCAGCCAGTTATACTAAATCCCAAGTGTAAAAAAACTGGTATTTAAACATTCGAAATTTGGTTATTGGATGTAACGCTATTCCATAGAGCCACGGGGATGTTGATTTGTTAGTTGCGATCGGAAATATGATAATAATGTAAGGATCACCGATCTGCTTAAGGAAAATGTATGTTCCATTGTGTCCAGGACCTCAGACTATAGCCTTCGAAGTCAGTCTCATAGCGACGTTAAGCATATAATAAAATGTAAACTATGAAGACAAGGGAGACAGTAATGGACATTTCTGGCGACTGAGCAGTCATGAGCCAGTCTTACACAATCCCAAATGTCGTTCATCTGGTATTCGTACCTGCGACCATTGGTTTTTGGTCGAAAGCTCTACCATTGAGCCACGGGTTCGTTGCTTTTAATGATGCGATCGGGAATATGATATTAATGTATGGCTCGCCGATCTGCTTAAGAAAAATTTACTTTCCATTGTGCCTCGGAGCTCAGACTTTAGCCCTCGCAGTCAGTCTAAGAGCGACGTGCAGCGTATTATGAAATTGAAACCACAAAGAATAACGAGGCCGGAATGACCGTTTCGGGCTTATTAACCAGCATAATACAGTCATACCCAACCTCAAGTGTAAAAAACCTTGGATTTGAAACCAAGAATATATTAAATGGTGTCAAAGTCTCTAACATCGAGCTACGGGGTCGTTTATTTGTTGGTTGTGATCGGCAATATGATAATAATATGTGGTTCACCGATCTGCTTAAGGAAAATATATATGCCGTTGTGCCCTGGAGCTCAAGCTAGAGCCATCGCAGTCAATCTCATAGCGACTCGCAGCATACGTTGAAGTGGAAACAACAAAGACAAGGAGGCCGGAATGCCTATTTCTGGCTTATTAGCCGTCATCAGCCAGTCATACTCAATCAAAAGTGTGGACCACCTGGGATTTGGACCCACGAAATTATGTAATGGAGTCAAAAGTCCAACCATTTAGCCATGGGCTCGTTATTTTGTCGGTTGTGATCAGGAATATGATAATGATGTGTGGCTCACCGATCTGCTTCAGGAAAATTTATGTTCCGTTATGCCCCGGAGCTTAGACTATAGCCTTTGCAGTCAATCTCAAAGCGACGTGCAGCAAATGATTAAGTGGAAACGACAAAGACAAAATGAGGCCGGAATGGCCATTTCTGGCTTATAAGCCGTCATCAGCCAGTCATTCACAATCCCAAGTATGAAATACCTGGGATTTGAACACACGAACTTATTTTATGGATTTAAACGCTCTACCATCGAGCCACAGCCTCGTTGATTTGTTGGTTGTGATCAGAAATACGAAAATAATGTAGGAATTACCGATCTGCATAAGGAAAATGTGTGTTTCGTTGTGCCCTTGAGCTCACACTAGAGCCCTAGCAGTCAGTCTAATAGCGACTTGCAGCATATTTTGAAGTGAAAACGACAAATACATGGAGCCCGGAATGGCCATTTCTGGCTTCCTAGTCGTCATCAGCCAGGCATACCCAATTCCCAGTGAGGAACACCTGGGATTTTAACCAACGAACTTATGTAATTGAGTCAAACGCGCAAGCATTGAGCCAATGGCCCGTTATTTTGTCGGTTGCGATCAGAAATATGAAAATAATGTAAGAATCACCTATCTGCTTAAGGAAAAATTTGTGTTCCGTTGTGCCATTGAGCTCATACTATAGCCTTCGCGGTCAGTCAAATAGCGATGTTTTGCATATTATGAAGTCGAAACAACAAAGACAAGGGAGACATAAATGGAAAATTCTGGCATATTAACCGTTATCAGCCAGTCATACACAATCCGTAGTGTGGAAACCTGGTATTCGAAACTCCGACATGTGTTGATTGATTTAAACGCCCTACAATTGAGCCACGGTGTCGTTGATTTGTTCGTTGCGATCGGGATTTTGATAAAAATGTATGGCTCACCGATCTGCTTAAGAAACCTTCATTTCTCTTGTGCCTCGGAGTTCAGACTATAGCCCTTGCAGTCAGTCTCAAAGCGACGTGCAGCATATGATGAGTTGGAAACGACAAAGACAAGGGAGACCAAATGGCCATTTCTGGCTTATTAGCCGTCATCAGCCAGTCATACCCAATCCTTGGTTTGAAACACCTTGTATTCGAACCTAAGACCTTTGGTAATTGGTATTAAGCTCTAACATTCAGCCACGGGCTCGTTGTTTGATCGGTTGCCATCGGGAATATGATGATAATGGGAGGCTCACTGATCTGCTTGAGGAACATATATGTTTTGCCATGGAGCTTAGACAAAAGTGCTTGCAGTCAGTCTCATAGCGACGTAAAGCATATGATAAAGTGGAAACGACAAAGTCAAGGGAGACATGAATGGAAATTTCTGGCGTATTATCTGTCATCAGCCAGTCATACCTAATCCCAAGTGTGCAACACCTGGTATTCGAAACAACTACCTCTGGTTTTTTGGTCGAACGCTATTTCATTGAGCCACAGCCTCCTTGATTTGTTGGTTGTGATCAGAAATATGAAAATAATGTTGGAATTACCGATCTGAATAAGGAAAATGTGTGTTCCGTTGTGCTATTTAGCTCAGAATACACCCCTCGCAGTCAATCTAATAGCGACGTGCATCATATTATGAAATGAAAACCACAAAGAATAGGGAGGCCGGAATGGCCATTTCTAGCTTATTAGCCAGCATCAGCCAGTCATACCCAATCCCAAATGTGGCCCACCTGGGATTCGAACACGCGACCTTTGGTATTTGAGTCGAACTCTCTTCCATTAAGACACGGAGTGTCATATGGTTTCTGAAGATTTGAACTTATATAACACCTGTAATGTTGCAAAAAAATGTACGCCTATGTAAGCATGAGATTAATGAGATATACAACGCTGGTGTTATAACCAAGGTTGCATGGTTAAGTCAAAAACTTTCAGGCATTCTAGCACATGATGTGCCCTGGTTACCAGCGATCATGTAGTGGAATATGATAGCTCCGTCTAGTATTCCACCACTTAATATGTTAGCAGATGTCATCCAATATCATTTTCCCAACGGCGCACACAGTGCATATCAATTATCTGAAACTCTCGACAATTATCGCAAAATTATCCTCAAATTTGACCGATTGATATCATAGTTTTTCAATGGTTTTGTTTTTCTAGATAAACTTATGTAGTTGGCTACCAGACGCCTGAAGTTACTTTTTACAAAACAAGTTTAAATATTAATACGGGATCAGTGCTATGTTTCATATTCTCAACGAAAATGCCATTTATGGACGTGAAAGTATGCTGGCGATGGTAATTGCCTAAAGTTGACTTACTAGAATTAAAATGCGATGAGCATAATGTAAGATTACGTATACGGTCTTCACCTCCTTAAAATTACTTTCTCATCTTTTCTTGTAGCTGAATGCAACCCAAGCAACCTCAACGCCAAATTTCTAGATGAATATAAGATAAGTTTGACCTGAAATGCCGTCGAGAAATGTGGAGAATCACCGCCATTTTACACGATGAGAATTGAACCGTATGTTGCAAAGATACATCCAACTACGAAGACATCAAACATTGTCACGAACCTTCAGCCATCAACAACATACACGTTTAAAGTATATGCAATGAAAGATAAGGGTAAATTTTTTAAACTTGAGGTTGCCACGGAGGTGCACACTTCGAACAAAAGTAAATTAAAATATTTTGTATTGGTACATTGTGACACGAAACGTCTTTATTAGACTTGTTACAACTGTCAGGCTTATTTGATCTCTGCGTTCTGGAAAAACACGTATGCTTAAATGAGCACCCAGAAGGAAAATGTGGACGGTTTTGACAAGAACTGCTTTTAAGGGGAAAGCATGGATTAATGCCGGAGCTAAGCGAAACTTTAATAGGTTATATTTAGCGCTTGGCATGATGAATATCATGATGTGGGTAATTGACCCTCGGAAGTATGCCATGCGTCAATTTCTTATCACCACGCCGATAAAGTTGCCCATATGTGCTCTAATTACGTTACTTATAAGTCTCAGATGGTCAGGAGCAGCAAATTATGCAACGCTGAAAATTATACACAATAGTCTCTGTTAGGAATGTCCACATTTACATAGACAGCCCACCTCACAGATAAGCACATGACACCCATTGACCACGCTGCATGCCATAAGCATGGAATCGACAGCGTACGGAATTAGCAGGAGCCATAGCACCCCATCAATTCTCATTGATATACATCTGCTTACAGTCACTTCGTTCTCCTAGAAATATGTCTTGCATTTGATTGGACAGACTATAACCCATCTGAAAGGATGTCATAATTGCACGTTACTTTTTTTCAGCATAACTTGTTTATTTTTTCTACATTGTTTAATTGTATTTTATTTGTTTTTATTTATTGGCAGTTTACAGGCAATTTCTCATGACCGGTTGTGTTCTGATTCTCTGACGTGTTAGGTTGAGAAATTAGTTGAACAGGCATACGGTTTGTGCGAATTCTGAGTATTCGGCCTCGTCCTTACAGTTTAACGACGCAGTTTCTCGTCTGCAATGACTGATGAGAAAGCTGACAAGAAGCAGATTTAGCAACAGTGAAAGTTGAGGCTGATGAAAATGTTCACCATAAGGATATGCATGGGATAATCGAGTGTGGATTGTGGTTTTCAGTCCGTCGTTCACATTGCCGACCTCACCTGTCAGTTTACGTACGAAACGGAGATCAATATCGCCTTTGGTTCCTGTTAAGGGCTGTGCATGTAATGAGCAACTCCTACTCCATAGAATGAACCATGCACAGCACGAACGCTATGCCAACTTTTTACTGCCCACGATCCCACGATTATAAGTTTTGCGGGCACGTTAGAAACGTTGTCGTCTATTTTCGATGAAAAGTCGTCCTTATTCAACAGCTGATTATTGTGTCTCCTACAGTGCACACGGGAATGCAATGCCTTCAGCACATTTTCGGGCAGTTTCAGTATCAAGTTGGTTGTTTTCTGCTCGATCATCCCATAGAACAACAGTTAAGTGTCTCATATGTACCTGTGGCCTCCAGATTGCTAACAAACCATACATCCGGATGCTTATGTTCTTACAAGTGCATCAGAACAGCTCAGTCACACTGTGTCGCCTTGCATTTCCCTCAGTTCTGCATATTTCGCCAACTTCGTTTTCAAAGCCGTGATCAACTGGGGAACCGAAAAGTATTCCACCAGTAAACTTCCTGAAGCAAGCCTGCCCTCGCCACTTCCAGTGCCAAGTGCCGGTCAAGATGTAAGTCCGAACTCCAGACTGCTGGCATTTGTCTGACCAACTTCCACCTTAATGCAACTGATGGTAGATAGCTTGTTGATATTGTAATCAATAGCCACGAAAACAATCTGCAATTAGAAACTGATTTTAGACTCTCATAAGATAGCTCCCTTTAACTGCGCCAACCGGTGTGGGTAAAAAGCTAACTAGTTCCAATCCTATCTGTAACGACGTTTCCACCGGTTTCAATGCCGCTATGACGCCGATCTGCTATGCACTGCTAGTCCCCTGCTGAATAATGGTACATATTTTGTCCAGATGCATCTGACTGATACATATGTGTTGATAAAAGTTGCTCAATAATAAAAGCCTACATGTTTAACTCCACTCTTGACTTAATCAAATACCTTTAGCTTCACATTTAATGCCCCTGGTAGTCATCAAGTTTGCGAAACAGTAATTTCATTCAATTGATGGCTGAGCCCAAAGATGTTTTTCAATTTCACACAATTTTTGATCTGATCAGCTGACTTCTTTATAGTTGTTTTGATCGGAGACCTTTAAACCGAACAGAATAGACGCAGGACGAGTGAGTTAAGAGCTATGTGTCTCCGTGTATGTGGCTTTATTTCCCGAAAAGTGCAGAGACGCGTATCCTCTAAATACTGCATGCAAGTCAAATCTTGTCGTCTGTTACTGATATGATGCCATGTCATGCATGCGTTAACCCACATTTTGTTATAATTTACGAAAACAAAATAAGCATTATTGTGCTAATTAAAAAATATCATCGTGTCGTCTCGTAGTATTTATCGATAGTGCGTACATGTCCATGACAGGTGTCACAACTGTGATTCCCATCACCATGCGCGTTCGTCAGTACACAGAAATGCTAGCAGACAAACACGATCAAGCGTTTCCAATGAAGTTTAGTCCACAAGAGTATAATTACCTATAATAACTTTTGTTTGCTATAATTTTAAAGAAGCATATAGCCAACAGGCCCTGAATTAGTGTAATTTTCTGAGACATAATGAAGCGTACAGTAGGCTTCGTTTGGGTAACTAACCATGCGTGCGTGAACAGCGCAGTTTATGGTCATACATTCATTTTTAAAATTTATTCCTGGAGGTATTCGCTTTTTATTTCAGATAGGTCCCGATGCCACGGACCAATATAACCTGCTGAACAGGAGGATCTAAAGGATTAAATGAGCAGACAGGTGCTCTGAGCTGACAAATTACCCTCACGCTCTCCGTGGTAAACAGGGTTTGTCGACAGTAATATCTGAGATAGGAATGATGGCTCTATTGACATAATTTTTTAAAAACTATTAAAGGCATCAGATCAGGCTTACCGTTTCGAAAATACAGGTTTTAATGATATAGGAGAGCAATCACATAGGGCCAAATATTGAGGGAACCGTTAGTTGAGCAAAAGCCAGTTATGATAGCTTTAGCTTTTATTGCT
This sequence comes from Schistocephalus solidus, assembly GCA_017591395.1. Taxonomy (NCBI): domain Eukaryota; kingdom Metazoa; phylum Platyhelminthes; class Cestoda; order Diphyllobothriidea; family Diphyllobothriidae; genus Schistocephalus; species Schistocephalus solidus. Next base: position 61,260 of record WEDG01000575.1, read on the forward strand.
AACATGTACGTTGGGCAAACACAAAACATTGTCAGGCAGGAACGCTGAACACATGTCTAACAGGCTTTTTAAGCAAATAAATACAATACCAGGGTCTTATATAACGAAACATCTGCCGTACAAAGGTCACTCTGCTGAGATCAAAGCAGTTTTTCAAGTACTGTTTTGGACACGAGTAGCTCGTGCCTTACGCTACTTGGAAGCAACATATATACGGCAACAGCAAGTTTATAACGTAGTCGATCTCCAATTGACCTGTTAATATTCATGTCCAGACCTACGCATGAATGTGATTTGTGTTAAGCACTCCCCATCCTACATGGCGTTTTCAGCTAAAGTCCTTCATCCGATCGTTCTTTGCAGAGACCCATGATCCTTGATGTTTTTCATTGATATTCTGCGCAAACTCGAAAGATTGTATTCTTATCTTGTTAGTCTCACGATGTGTGATACTTTGGAAGGTCCAGTTACCAGGAACTATGATTATCTTTAAAAAAAAGTTCAAATTAATTTTGTTTGGATTTCGAAAAAATAATTTGCTCAATAAAAGCTATAAAGGAAATATAAAAATATAGTTTATAAACGAGATACAGATATCTGAATGCGTAAAGCATACAGACGAAATGTGACTGAAAGGACAAGCAGTTTGTAGCTAAAGGTTCAGGACTTTTGGCTTCAAGCTAGCCAGGGGATAATTTTAACCCACGTTTACAGCATCGTGTTCGTGTTAAGTGGTCTGACGGCGGCTAATAAGCCAGATATGAACATTTAAGTGTCCCTTATTTGCGTTATTATAACAGAACAAATGATCACAGATTTCCAACAATTATTTGGCCATATTCACTTTGTTTTCAATCAATCAACCCGCTTGTAATTTTGTGGATATTTTGAAAGTTATTTATAGTCCGCATGGGGGCGATATATGAATCCGTACAATGGCTCAGCAGTTAGAGAATGTTGATGAAAAAAAGAACGGTTTTGATTTATTATTGTTCATGTATTATTGTTTTACAAATAATTGTTGATTTCGGCTTACAGTTTACCTGCAGCGGTATATGAAACCAAATTTGGGCGATGGATAATTATTTTTAAGCTACTGTCACGATTTCGCAGCATAAGGTCAACGCAAAAGATTTCTTTTCTGTTCTGTGTCTCAAACGGAAATTATCTATATTTTCATATCCCACCAGCCCGACATATAAATACTCGTACACTTAATGATGCACTGGTGAACCATCAAAATCGATCAGTCACAAAATCATTTTTTTCAGAAGATAGAATAAATGTCAGTATATTTTTTTGATGTGAAATATGCGTTTGACGCGTGCATGTGTAGGACACTTGAATAGGAACCACACACAAAACATGAGGTTCTGAGCCAAATTCCAAATAAAATACTTTCATGATTATGGTGATGTTAAGGGTAAAATTAAGTTATGAATAGTTTTAAGGGTAAAAGGTTCATCCTTGGATATAGCCAAGAGGTTATCTCTCAATTTTAGTGCAGTGGCGTAGCGATAAATTTTTGAAAACGTGTGTTTGTTAAAAGAGGTTTCAATCATAATATGGAAGTTTTCACAGCACTTTCTGCTACATTTAACGTTCTGGATTGTATTAGGTCAACATTTTTTTACGAGCCTGACAGAGTAAACTGGTTAGTTTCCTACAAAGTAACGCGCATGAATACGTGTGCAAAACAACGCGTTTGGCAGCGGATATGCACGGGCACAACCTTGAACTGCGGAGGCGTACTGCACTCTCCTTCCAGTAATCAATAACGCGGGGTGCTTGTGGGGGCGTACCCAGAAGGCTTTGGAGGCAGAAAAAAACTTGAATTATCTCTCTTATACTTAAATGGATTTCATTTCGACATCTATGTGCATATTGAAGCACTGCTCAGCATAGAACTTTTTGCAGACATATTTAAATCGTAAATAAACTGTTCTACTGTATGCAGACCTTGTATTTTATTGGTCGACTATAAATTATTAGTCATCTTGTAAATCCATGAATGCTTATATTTTCGGCTACTTTGGTAGTTAATTTATAACACGACGTTTTCGTATGTGAGTATTCTGTATTGACTTAAAAGCTTATTAATGACAAGGCAGCTTCTAGCATTTTTGCACTAACGATTATCATGACAGTTCGGTGATTGACGCTAGTCACAATTCTGTACAAAAATAAGGAACATGAGGAATAAAGACAAGGTAGGCTTGAACGGCCATGAGAGACTTAATCAGCCAGCCTTACCAATATAGGTACTGCGGCTACGAGGCTCGAACTCACGACCTAATGGTTAGAAATCCGATGGCCTAAGCCACTGCGTCAAGATCTCGTTGTCCTGCCACAACACCTGCGGTTCGGTATGGCTGGCTGATGTCTATATTCCTAGTCGATGTGCGGCTGTTGCCGGGGCTCGAGTGTGGGCTCCAATGCACAACTGGACGATTAAGTTCTGTTATCGACCGGTGGGCCACCTTTCACCACAAAATAACATGTATTTAGATTGCTTCGCTGTGCAGCAGGCTAACGTCTTCCGTATATATATTGTAGTATCCTGGGAGTTGAGCTTCTGACAAGCACGTTTCCAAACACGCGAACATGCGTATATTTGTCGTATAACCTGCCCTGCAAAGGTTTCGCGGTCAAAGATAGACTGCCGTTTCAGGCCACAAGCATGTGTTCGTTCTCACTTTTTTCATTTTGTGGAAAGAAAAATATTGGCCGTACAACTACGCGTTTAGAGGAGATGGTACAACTACGTACAACTTCTAGACATTCATTTTGAGCGACCGTTAAAATTCAAAGCGACCTTACTCTGGCGTCCGATTTTGCCTTCTGGAAAGACATCACGGGACAACTCTTCTGTGAACCTCCAAATTCCTCAGCACTTTCGACTCGACAATCTCCTTGAAATCGCATGCTTGTACCTCCGTAAATGGCAACGAACCAGCTTTTTCATTGCTTCGCTGCTAAAATGACTAACGTGAATGTGGTGACTTACAATTGCCCCTTTAACGGTCCACCTGGCAGATGCGTTGGACTAACACGGTGGCAGATCAGGGCGCAGCAAGCGTTATTGGGATTGATTAACAAATGCCGAAGGTGGGTGCATGGTGGCACGCTTAGGGGCGGGCTCACAACACATTAGCCACTTATTTCATTTACAGCGCTTCCGCTCCATTTATCTGATTCTGAACTTGGTGGCATGGTCGGAGTGTCTCTGGCCACGCTAGCCATTTGCGCCATAGCCCGCCTCGAGTTTACTTAACTCTGTCTTGACACCAGGCGCAGTCAGATCAGAGAAGAGAGAGCAAGCATGATAGAGTGTAATATTACAATCACTTAAACATAATATATGCGTAATTCGCCATCTATGCACCACCATATTTCTGAGCGTTGGTTGGGAAATCATTGAAATACGATGGCTGAACTGTCGTCCACATCCAAAAAAATTAATCAGAATAGCTAACTTAACAAAATTTCTGAAAATAATGTCAATTTAAGTTATACGTAACAATGAAAATCGAAATAGATTCTAAAATTTTTACTAGACCATACATGGTTTGGACTTTGACGGACGGAAGGCCTTGTCTTTAGAGTTATCAGCACTGCTCATCCACTCATCCGTGGTGGTAACAGTAATGTAACGCTGTGAATTTTTTTTGGGAAACGCACTATTAGAAATGCGTAAAAATGTAATTACCTTAAATACCTAATCATGCGATTTATGCAGGATGTCCATTTTTTTTGCAATGGCCAAATATACAGCAATCTACATGGTTTGAATATGGCTGCACTTCTTTGTATATGTGGTAGCAGATATCTTCCTTTGAAAGTTCCCGCAAACGCGTCTCAAGTATACCATCACTGACCATGTTTTCCCCGTTCGTGATGTTGATGACATGCTCTGTTAGACTCGTCTTACATCCGACAGCTGTAGTATAATTTGAAAGTTACCAAGGCCTTGATGTGGCCAAAGTAGCCGCAAATGTTCAGGCAATTAACGAAATCACCTTGTTTTAGGAATCTGCACGTTTAACCACTCGCAGATGGACCGAATGACTCGTAAATAACTGCGCCCGATCCGAGTTCCAAGCGCCTTAGCCTGACGTTTTTACCACAACGCGACAACGTTGAAGAGAACGGTGTCCAGTCTGTGCTATTCAAGTCATACCCCTGTCCAATAAAAAAATGCCATACACGTAAACACGATCTCCTCCAGTTTTGGTCGGGTCCGGAAAGCGAGGTACTCTCCTAGTAGTGGATATTCATCGTGACGGCTGTCGGGAGCCTAGGTGAACCCAAAGCTGGGGGGGGGAATTTTGGGGAATTTTCTTTTGAAAGATGGTGAAGTCATGTCAACGGTGGAGGTTAAAGGTAGTAAGTGAGTACGGAACACCAGTTTATATAATGCAGTTGTTTTGAAGTAACGTTAATTTTCGGTGCAGTGTCAAGGATTTTAAGCTATATTTGAAACCCGGTGCTTATATACGACAGAAGAAATGCATCAGTTGCAAGCAGATAGCCCATACGTTGAAAAGCCAATGGCCCTGGTACTAAACATATAACAGATGTTATCTGGCCATCTAGGTAAATTGGCGAGCGCTCGATGTGAAATTACTATTCTTTCACATCTTATTGAAACGAATGACCTATTCGATGCCAATGAAGTCATTTTCAGGTGACTAAAAAATGCTACCGAGGCGCAATATAAACCTTGGCTATAGCTCAGAACTTTACCGTTCATTTAAATGCCGTGGCCTAAGGATGAATTACCGAAAACGCTTTGTGGGTCATTCGAGTTTCTAATCGTAAAATGACAGTTTTTATAGCTCTTTTCCGCTACATTTAACGTTCTGGATTGTATTAGGTCAACATTTTTTACGAGCCTGACTGAGTAACCTGTTCAGCTTCTTCCCAAGACTGCGCGTGAGCACGTGTGCAAAAACAAAGTGTTTGGCAGCGGATATGCACGGGCACAACTGTGAACTGCGGAGGCGTACTGCACTCTCCTTCCAGTAATTAATAACGCGGGCTGCTTGTGGGGGAGTACCTTGAAGGCACTTGGAGCGAAAGCAAAACATCCCGCACGGTCTCTATGCAAATATTGCACAACTAGGCCTCATATATTTTGGAGCACCGTGGCTGAGCCATTCCAGGGACACTTGGCTGACTGCAGTCCGAAGACCATAGCTTACCTCGTTTCAGTGTACCAGTCTGATAGTAAAACGGAATTAAAATTTCCTTTCATTCCAAATATGACATATAGCAGTATCGACCTAGCTCCAGTATTGCTCATTCAGCGATCCCAATTAACATGTGATTTGCTCCTATTTGTTTATTGGCCAGCGAACAGTCATTCCTTTTCATGTGGTTATTGATACAGTAAGTGAGTGAATACATGACGCCAGGTTTACTAAATGGGTTGAATACTCCTCTTCTTTCTAAAAGCTGCTATCGACATACTAAAAGAAACTACAAAAAACCTCGAATCCTCAATCAAAGTCCGAGAGTGAAATGTCCTTGGATATTCCTAATCCAGGGAAGGGCATATAACTTCACAAACACCTTTCTTTATATTTGATTTGTCTTGTGGCTTGCTGACGGATACTTGCTGGTAGATACTGAGCCAGAAATGTTCAGTACGCTGCATGTGCTCATTCGATCGTGTAACATATTCCGAGTATGCAGCTTGCCATATCGATAGATTGATTTTACACAGTACAGCCAGCGACTCGAATCAACGTTTTGTTAGCTGGTTTGTGGCATATCAAAACAGCCCTTAATTCGGGAGTCATAATTAACAATGAAATTTTTTTTGTAAAAAAATAACTTTTTATATTTATAGTAAACGAATTATTGTAGATTATCTCTTGTACTGGATTGCTTACTTTAAGACAAATCTTGGCTTTGAAGGCAGAACAAAACTTGATTTAACTCTCTTATACTCTAATGGATTTCATTTTGACATCTTTGTGCATATTGAGGCACTGCTCAGCATAGAACTGATTGCATACATATATAAATCGTAAATAAACTGCACTACTGTATGTTGACCTTGAATTTTATTAGTCGACTTTAAATTATTAGTCATCTTGTACATCCATGAATGCTTATATTTTCAGCTACTTTGGTAGTATATTTAAAACACCACGCTTTCATATGTGAGTATTATGTATTGGCGTTAAAGCTTATTAATGGTTAGGCATCTTCGATAATTTTTTGGGCTAACGATTTTCGTGACAGATTGGTGTTTGACGCTGGTCACAATTCTGTACAAAAATAATTTACATGAGGAATAAAGACAAGGGAGGCTGGAACTGCCATAATCAGCTACTCTTGCCAATCTAGGTACTGCGGCCCCGAGATTCAAACTCATGACCTCAATTTTAATAACAGAAGCCACTGCATCACGATCTCGTTGTGTTGTAGTCAAAGTTCAACAAAATATACAAAGCTTCGTAGAGCAATGCGCACTGTGTGCTGCAGTCACATTCTCACGCGGTTGTCTGAACTGATGCGCCAAAAAGTTCATTCCAGTTCAAAATATGTTTGCAATCTGTGAAGACATTGAAGGTAATGATAAGGATGTCCTGTTTGGCTGTCTAAGAAGGACACTTGAAGAGGAACCGCACAAAAAATATGTGGCTCTGTGCCAAATTCCAAGGAAATTACGTTCATAATTAAGGTAATGGTTAGGGTTAAATAAAGTGTTAGAATGAGGTTTAAGGTTTTAGCTTCACCCCTGGATTTAGCCCAGATGTTTTCTCTTCATTTAAGTGCAGTGGCGTAGCGATGAATAACCGAAAACGTGTGTGTGTCATTTGGGTTTTCAATCGTAATATGGAAGTTTTCGCTGCTCTTTTCGCTACGTTTAACTTCCTGGATTGTATTAGGTCAACAGGTATTTTCACGTGCCTGACAGAGTCACCTGTTCAGTCTCTTACCCAGGAACGCGTGTGAACACGCGTGAATGCGTGTGCAAAACAACGTGTCTGGCAACGGATATGCACAGGCACAACCGTGAACTGCGGAGGCTGACTGCACTCTCCTTCAAGTAATCAGTAACGCGGGTTGCTTGTGGGGGGCAGAACTTGAAGACAGAGAGTGCACATGGAGCGAAGGCAATACATCCCACACGGTATCTATGCAAAGATTACGCAACTAGGCCTCATATGTTTTGGAGCACCGTAACTGAGCAATTCCAGGGGCCCTTGGCTGACTGAAGTCCCAGAACCATAGCTTACCTCGTTGCAGTTTAGCGGTCTGGTAGCTAAACGAAATTAAAATTCCTTACATTTCAAATCTTACATATAGTAGTATCTACCTTGCTCCCCTTTTACTCATTCAGCGATCCCAATTAACCCGTGATTTGCTCCTGTTTGTTTATTGGCCAGCGAACAGTGATTTCCTTTTTATGTGGTTACTGATACATTAAGTGAGTGAAAACATGACCCCGGTTCACTAAATGGGTTGAATACTCCACTTTTTTCTTAAATCTACTTTCGAAATACCACAGGAAACTTGCCCTGGTAGGCCACCCGGGTCGAGTGCTCAATGGAAGTCTAATAGTGAAAAATCCTTGGTTATTCCTAATCCAGGGAAGGACATTTAACTTCACAAACACCTTTATTTATATTGGTCTTTTCCTATGGCTTGCTGACGGTTACTTGCTAGTAGACGCTGAGCCAGAACTGATCAGTACGTTGCTGGTGTGCATTCGACCGTATTCCATATTCCGAGCATGCAGCGTGCCACATCCAGAGATCAATGTCAACAGTACAGCCAACATCGTGAAACAAAGTTTTGTTAGCTGTTTTGTGTTAGTTCAAAACAGCCATTAATTCGGAGTCATAATTTGTTCCCGCCATATTTTTTTAAAAAAGTTCGCGTTGATTATTTGCTGATTGTAGTCGAATTATTTTAGATAAATACTTGTACTAGCTTACTCACTTTGAGGTAAATATTGAATTTGAAGGCAGAAGAAAACTTGAATCATCTGGACAGTTCTCTAATGGAGTTCATTTTATCATCCACGTGGATAGTGAACCACTTATCATAGATCTACGTAGATCGTGAAAACCTCGCCTACCGTATGGTGACATTATTTTTTAGCGTTCAAATAGAACAAAATAATAATATTTTAAATCCCTGATCACTTATGTTTTCGCTACTTGAATTATTTATATACAACACCACGCCTTCTTATGCGAATATTTTGTATTGACGATGGAGTTGGTTAATGGTCAGGCATCTCTAGAATTTGTTACGCTTACGATTTTCATAATAGATCCGTTTTTGCCAATTGTCACAGTTCCAAAGAAAAATAAATAACTTGAGGGACAAAGAGAGGGACGCTTGAATAACCATTTTTGACTTCATAATCCAGCCTTACCAACCCAGGTGCTTTGGCCCCGAGAATACAACTCATGACTTAATGGGTAGAAGTCCAATGCTCTACCCCACTGCACCGCCATCTCGTTGTCTTGCCGCTGCACCTGCGGTTGGGCATGGCTGGCTGATGCCTATATTCCTAGAAGATGTGCGGATGTTGGCGGGGCTCGAGTGTGAGCTCCAATTCACAACTGGACGATTAAGTCCTGTTAACGAAAAATAGGCACCCTTTAACCACAAAAAAACATATATTTAAGATTGCTTCACTATGCAACAGGCTAACGTCTTCCGTAAATATACTGTAGTATACTGGGAGTGGAGCTACCGACAAGCACGTTTCCAAACACGTGAACATGCGTATATTTGTCGTATAACCTCCCCTGCTAAGGTTTCGAAGTCAAAGATAGACTGCCGTTTCAGGCCACAAGCATGTGTTCGTTCTCATATTTTTCATTTTGTGGAAAGGAAAATATTGGCCGTACAACTACGCGTTTAGAGAAGATGGTACAACTACGTACAACTACTAGACATTCATTTTGTGCGACCGTTAAAATTCAAAGCGACCTTACTCTGGCGTCCGATTTTACCTTCTGGAAGGATATCACGGGACAACTCTTCTGTAAACCTCCAAATTCGTCAGCACTTTCGAATCGACAATCTCCTTGATATCGCATGCTTCACCTCCGTAAATGGCGACGAACCAGCTTTTTCAACGCTTCGCTGCCACAATGACTGACGTGAATGAGGTGAATTATAATTGACCCTTTAACTGGCCACCTGGCAGATGCGTTGGACTAACACGGTTGCAGATCAGGGCGCAGCAAGCGTTATTCGGATTGATTAACAAATGCCGAATGTGGGTGCGTGGTGGCACGCTTAGGGGCGGGCTCACAACACATTAGACACTTATTTCAATTTACAGCGCTTCCGCTCCGTTTATCTGATTCTGAACTTGGTGGCACGGTCGGGAGTGTCTCCGGCCACGCTAGCCATTGGCGCCATAGCCCGTCTCGGGTTAACTTAACTCTGTCTTGACACCAGGCACAGTCAGATCAGAGAAGAGAGAGAGCAAGCATGAAAGAGTGTAATATAACGATCACTTAAAACATAATCTATGCGTAATTCGCCATCAATGCACCACCATTTTTCTGAGCGTTGGTTGGGAATCATTGAAATACGATGGCTGAACTGTCGTCCACATCCAAATTAATCAGGAAGGGCTAACTTAACAAATTTCTGAAAATAATCTCAATTTAAGTTATACGTTACAATGAAAATCGAAATAGATTCTAAAATTTTACTAGACCATACATGGTTTGGACTTTGACGGACGGAAGGCCTTGTCTTTAGAGTTATCAGCACTGCTCATCCACTCATCCGTGGTGGTAACAGTAATGTAACGCTGTGAATTTTTTTTGGGAAACGCACTATTAGAAATGCGTAAAAATGTAATTACCTATAATACATAATCATGCGATTTATGCAGGATGTCCAGTTTATTTGCAGTGGCCAAATATACAGCAATCTACATGGTTTGAATATGGCTGCACTTCATGTATATGTGGTAGCAGATATCTTCGTTGGAAAGTTCCCGCACACGCGTCTCAAGTATAACATCATTGACCATGTTTTTCCCGTTCGTGATGTTGATGACATCCTCTGTTAGACCAGTCTTACATCCGACAGCTGTAGTATAATTTGAAAGTTACCAAGGCCTTGATGTTGCCAAAGGTAGCCGCAAATGTTCAGGCAATTACCGAAATCACCTTGGTTTAGGAATCTGCAAGTTTAACCACTCGCAGATGGACCGAATGACTCGTAAATAACTGCGCCCGATCCGAGTTCCAAACGCCTTAGCCTGACGTTTTTACCACAACAAGACCTCGTTGAAAGAAAAGGTGTCCAGTCTGTAGTTTTCAAGTCATACCCCTGTCCAAGAAAAAAATACCATACATGTAAAAACGATCTCCTTCAGTTCTGGTCGGGTCCGGAAAGCGAGGTACTCTCCTAGTGGCGGATATTCATCGTGACGGCTTTCGGGAGCCTAGGTGAACCCAACGCTGTAGGGAGAATTTTGGAGAATTTTCTTTTGAAAGATGGTGAAGTCATGTCAACGGTGGAGGTCAAGGTAGTAAGTGAGTATGGAACACCAGTTTATAGAATGCAGTTGGTTTGAAGTAACGTTAATTTTCGGTGCAGTGTCAAGGATTTTAAGCTATGTTTGTAACCCGGTGCTTATATACGACAGAAGAAATGCATCAGTTGCAAGCAGATAGCCCACATGTTGAAAAGCCAATGACCCTGTTACTATACATATAAAAGATGTTATCTGGCCATCTAGGTAAATTGGCGAGCGCTCGAGGTGAATTCTTATTCTTGCACATCTTATTGAAACGAATGACCTATTCGATGCCAATGGAGTCATTTAGGTGACTAAAAAATGCTTCCGAGGAGCAATATTAACCTTGGCTATAGCTCAGAACTTTACCGTTGATTTAAATGCAGTGGCCTAAGGATGAATGTTCGAAAACGTTTGTGGGTCATTCGAGTTTTTAATCGAAAAATGGCAGTTTTCACAGCTCTTTCCGCTTCATTTAACGTTCTGGAATGTATTAGGTCAACATTTTTTTACGAGCCTGGCTGAGTAAATTGTTCAGTTTCTTTCCAAGAATGCGCGTGAGCACGTGTGCAAAACAACGTGTCCGGCAGCGGATACGCACGGGCTCAACCGGGAACTGCGAAGGCGTACTGCACTCTCCCCCTGCAGTAATCAGTAACTTGATTTGCTTGCGGGGGCGTACTTTGAAGGCATAGCGAGCGCTTGGAGCAGAAGCAATACATCCTGCACGGTATCTTTGCAAATATTGCACAAATGGCCCTCATATATTTTGGAGCATCGTGGCTGAGTCATTCTAGGTGCAGACTGCAGTCCGAAAACCATAGCTTACATCCTTTTAGTGTAGCGGTCTGTTAGTGCAACGGAATAACAGTTCCTTACATTCCAAATGTGACATATAGCAGTATCGACGTAGCTCCCGTATTGCTCATTCAGCCATCCCAATTAACCTGTGATTTGCTCCTGTTAGGTTTTTTGGCCATCGAAGCGTTATTCCTTTTCTTGTGGTTATTGATACATTAAGTGGGTGAAAACATGAAGCCCGGCAAAACAACGAGTTCGTGAAGTCGTGGTTTAAGGGTTTGACTTCTGCACAACAGGTCGCGAGTTCGAGCATTTGAGCACCGCTTAGCCTGGGGTTGGGTATGACTGGCTGTTGACGGCTTCTATGCCAGAAATGGTCATTCCAATTTCCCTTGTCTTTGTCGGTTATCTTACTCTGCTGCTGCAGGCGGCGCTGCGCCTGGCGATTTGTATGGCTGGCTGATGACAGCTTAAAAACCTGAAATTGACATGTAAGGCTCCTTATCTTTTTCGGTAATATTTATCTGCCTATATCACTAGCTGCTTGCTGGCTGCTGGCGGGGCTCTAGAGTTAATCCCAGAGCACGACAGGATAAATAATTCATAGGCCGACCGTTGAGCGTCCAAATACCTTTGTTTGCATTCCCGATCAAACCGACAAATGAACGAGCTCGTTGTGCTGATTGTAGAATTTTGCACTTCTTCCCAAACGGAAGAGAGTTCGATCCTTGGGCGCCGCTGCGCCTGGGGTTGTGTACGGCCGACTGTTGACGGCTAATAAGCCAGAAATGGCCCTTCCAGGCTCCTTCGTCTTTGTCGGTAATATTATTCTGCCTTTATCACTTGCTGCTCGGTGGCTGCTAGCAAGGCTCGAGAGTTAACACCAAGGCATAACGAGACGAGTAATTCCTGTAAATGATCGGTCAGCACCCAACTACCATTGTTAATATTCCAAATCAAAATCGGCAAGAAAAAGAGCTCGTGAAGCCGTGGAATATGGGTTTGACTTTTGCACAACAGGTCGCGAGTTCGAGCCTTGAGCACCGCTTAGCCTGGGGTTGGGTATGACGGGCTGATGCCAGCTTCTAAGCCAGAAATGGCCATTTCAGTCTCCTTTGTCTTTGAAGGTAATATTTTTCTGCCTATATCACTAGCTTTCTTTGGCTGCGGGCCAGGCTCCAGAATTCACCCCAAGGCAAAACGACACGAGTATTTCCTGTTACCGATCGGTGAGCAACCAACTACCATTGTTAATATTCCCAATCGAAACCGGCATGACATCGAGCTCGTGGCACAGTGTTTAAAGTGGTTGACTACTGCCCAACAGGTCTCGAGTTCGAGTCTTGGTCACCGCTAAGCCTGTTGTTAGGTATGAGTGGCTTATTACGGCTACTAATCCAGAAATGGCAATTAAAGCCACCATTGTCTTTGTAGGTAATAATATTCTGCTTATAACACTAGCTGCTCTGTAGCAGCTGGCAGGGCTCTATAGTAATCCCAAAAGCACAACAAGACACATAATTCATGTAACCGATCTGTGATCGCCCAAATAACATTGTTTTTATTCCCGATCGAAACTGGCAAGACGACGAGCTCGTGGCGCAGTATGTAGATTGTTTGAATTCATTCCAACAAATTGCCTGTTCGAGCTTCAAGAGCCGCTGCCCCTGGTGATTTGTTTTGTCTGGCTGATGACAGCTTATAAGCCAGAAATTGCAATGTTTAGGCTCCTTTTCTTTTTTCGGTAATATTTTTCTGCCTATATCACTAGCTGCTTGCTGGCGGGGCTCTAGAGTTAATTCCAGAGCACAACGGAATGTATAATTCATAGACCAACCGTTAAAGCGTGCAACTACCATTGTCAGCATTCCCGATCAAACCGACAAATGAACGAGCTCGTTGTGCTGTTTGTAGAATTTTGCACTTCTGCCTAAACGGTAGAGAGTTCGATCCTTTGGCGCCGCTGCGCCTGGGGTTGGGTATGGCCGACAGTTGACGGCTAATAAGCCAGAAATGGCCCTTCCAGGCTCCTTTGTCTTTGTCGGTAGTATTATTCTGCCTTTATCACTTGCTGCTCGGTGGCTGCTAGCAAGGCTCGAGAGTTAACCCCAAGGCATAACGAGACGAGTTATTCCTGTAAATGATCGGTCAGCACCCAACTACCATTGTTAATATTCCAAATCAAAATCGGCAAGACAAGGACCTCGTGAAGCCGTGGAATATGGGTTTGACTTTTGCACAACAGGTCGCGAATTCGAGCCTTGAGCACCGCTTAGCCTGGGGTTGGGTATGACGGGCTAATGCCAGCTTCTAAGCCAGAAATGGCCATTTCAGTCTCCTTTGTCTTTGAAGGTAATATTTTTTTGCCTATATCCCTAGCTCTGTTTGGTTGCGGGCCAGGTTCCAGAATTCACCCCAAGGCAAAACGACACGAGTAATTCCTGTTACCGATCGGTGAGCAACCAACTACCATTGTTAATATTCCCAATCGAAACCGGCATGACATCGAGCTCGTGGCACAGTGTTTAAAGTGGTTGACTACTGCCCAACAGGTCTCGAGTTCGAGTCTTGGTCACCGCTAAGCATGTTGTTAGGTATGAGTGGCTTATTACGGCTACTAATCCAGAAATGGCAATTAAAGCCACCATTGTCTTTGTAGGTAATAATATTCTGCTTATAACACTAGCTGCTCTGTAGCTGCTGGCAGGGCTCTATAGTAATCCCAAAAGCACAACAAGACACATAATTCATGTAACCGATCTGTGATCGCCCAAATAACTGTTTTTATTCCCGATCGAAACTGGCAAGACGACGAGCTCGTGGCGCAGTATGTAGATTGTTTGAATTCATTCCAACAAATTGCCTGTTCGAGCTTCAAGAGCCGCTGCCCCTGGTGATTTGTTTGTCTGGCTGATGACAGCTTATAAGCCAGAAATTGCAATTTAAGGCTCCTTTTCTTTTTCGGTAATATTTGTCTGCCTATATCACTAGCTGCTTGCTAGCGGGGCTCTAGAGTTAATTCCAGAGCACAACGGAATGTATAATTCATAGACCAACCGTTAAAGCGTGCAACTACCATTGTTAGCATTCCCGATTAAACCGGCAAAACAACGATCTCGTTGAGAGTTTGTAGAATTTTGCACTTCTGCGCAAAGTAAAGCGAGTTCGAGCTGCGGGCGCCGCGGCGCCTGGGGTTGGGTATGGCTGGCTGATTACGTCTTACATGCCAGAAATGGCCCTTTCAGGCTTTTTTGTCTTTGTAGGAAATATTATTCTGCCTTTAGTACTAGCTCTCTTTGGCTGCGGGCGGGGCTCCAGAATTCACCCCAAGGAACAACGAAACGAGTCATTCCTGTAAACGATCGATATGCCCGCAACTACTATTATTAATATACCCAATTTAAACCGGCAAGAAAACGAGCTCGTAGCGCAGTGGTTCAATAGATTTACTTCTGCACAACAGGTCGCGAGTTCGAGCATTGGGCACCGCTTAGCCTGGGGTTGGGTAAAGCTGACTCATGACGGCTAATAAGCCAGAAATTGCCATTTCATTCTCCTTTTTCATTGTCGGGTATATTATTCTGCGTATATCACTAGCTGCTCTTTGGATGCTGGCGGGGATCCAGAATTCCTCCCAAGGCAAAATGAGACGAATGATTTCTGTAACCGATCGTTAAGCAACCAACTATCATTGTTAATCTTCGCAATCGAAATCGGTATGACATCGCGCTCGTGGCACAGTGTTTAATGTGGTTGACTTCTGCCCAACAGGTCGCGAGTTCCAGCCATGGTCAGTGCTCAGCCTGGGGTTGGGTATGAGTGGCTTATGACAGCTAATAAGCCAGAAATTGCCATTCCAGTCTCCTTTGCCTTTGTAGGGCTATTAAGTTAAGTTGAAGGCACACCGGGACGAGTGAGTCCTGTAACCTATCGGGGAGCGCCTGAATAATATTGTTCATATTCCCGATTGAAACCGGCAAGAAAACAAGCTCGTGGCGCATTGTGAAGAATGCATTTTTCTGCCAAACAATAGGCGAATTCAAGACTCGGGCGCCAAAGCCCATTGGGAAGGTATGGTTGACTGATGACGGCTAATTAGCCAGTAATGGCCATTCAATTCTCCCTTTCTTTGTCGGTAATTTTATTCTGCCTATATCACATGCTTCTCTGTTGCTCTTGGCGGGGGTCTAGAGTTAACCTCAAAAGGCAACGGGACGAGTGCGTCCTGTAACCGATCGGTGAGTGCCCATTTACCAATTTGAATATTCCCGACTGAAGCTGGCAAGATAACGAGCTCCAGACGCAGTAGGTTGTGCATTAGACTTCTGCCCAAACGGTTGCGAGTTCTAGCCTCGGTCCCCAGAGTGCCTAGGGGTTGTGTATGGCCGACTGATGATGGCTCCTAAGCCAGTAATGTTTATTCCAGTCATCCGTTTCTTTTTTGGTAATGGTATTCTGCCTTTATCGCTAGCTGGTCTGTGGCTGCTGGCGGGGCTTTAGAATTAACCCCAAGGCACAACGAGACAAGTGAGTCATCTAACCGATTGGTGAGCGCAAAACTAACGTTGCCAATATTTCTAATCGAAACCAGCAAGTTAACGAGCTCTGGGCACTGTGGGTAGAGTGTTGGACTTCTGCCCAAATGTTGCGAGTTCGAGCGTCGGGCGCCGCAGCTCCTGAGGTTGTTTATGGCTGGCTGATGATGGTTAATAAGCCAACAATGGCTATTCCAGTCTCCCTTGACTTTGTCGGTTATATTATTCTGAATATATCACAAGCAGCTCTGTGGCTGCTAGCGGGTCTTGACTTTACCCCAAGGCACATCAGGACGAGTAAATCCTCTAACCGATCGGTGAGCACCCGACTACCATTAATAATAAAACTGATCAAAACCGGCAAGACTATGAGCTATTGGTGCAGTGAATCAAAGATGGACCTCTGTAAACAGTTGCGACGTCGAGCAACAGGAGCCGCTCCACCTGGGGTTGGGAATGCCTGGCTGATGATGACTTATAAGCCAGAAATGGCCGTTTGAGTCTCACTTTCTTTGTTGGTTATCTTATTCTGCCTATATCACAAGCTTCTCTGTGGCTGCTGCCGGGGATCTAGAGTAAACACAAAAACCAATAAGAGACGAGTGAGTCCTGTAACCGATGGCTGAGTGCCCAACTTCCATTTGTACTATTCCCGATCGTAACCGGCGAGTAAAGAGCTCGTGGGTCAGTCGTTAGAGCTATGGACTGCAGTTAAACAGATCGCGAGTTCGAGCCAAGGGCATCGTAGTGCCTGTTGTTGGGTATGGATGGCGGATTACAACTAATAAGCCAAAAATGGCAAATGCAGTCACCCTTTTCTTTTTCTGCCATATTATTCTGCCCATATCACTACAGTTTCTGTGCCTGCCGGCGTAATCCAGAATATACCCAAGGCACAATGAGACGAGTGATTCCTCTAACCAATCGGTGAGCGCACAACTACCATTGCTAATTTTCCCGATCACTACCGGCAAGACAACGAGCTTATGGCGCAGTTTGTAGAGTGTTGGACTTCTGCTCCACAGCAGCGAGTTCGAGCCTCGTGGGTTGCACCACCTCGGGTTGGGTATACCTAGCTGATGTTAACTAATAAGCCAGAAATGGTCATTTCAGTCTCCCTTGTCTTTGTGGGTTATCTTATTCTGTCCATATCACTAGCTGCTCTTCGGCTGCTGCTGGGGATCTAGAATTACCACTAAAAGCAACAAGTGGCAAATGAGTCCTGTAACATATCGCTGAGTGCCCAACTACCGTTGTTAATATACCCTATCGAAACGGGCAAGACAAAGAACTGGTGGTTCAGTTGTAAGAGTTTTGGACTTTTGCCCAAAAGGTTGCGAGTTCGAGCCCCAGGCGCCGTTACGACTGGGGTTGGGTATGGCTGGCTGATAAAAGCTCCTAAGCCTTAAACGGCCATTCCAGTTTCCATTATCTTTGTTGGTAATTTTACTCTGCCTATATCACACAGTGATCTGTAGATTTTGGCGAGGCTCTAGAGTTAGCCTCAAGGCAAAACGGCATGAGTAAGTTCTGTAAACTATCGGTGAGCGCCCATCTTCCATTGTGTATATTCCCGATCAAAACTGGCAATACAACGAGCTCAAGGTGAGGTAGGTTGAGTGTTCGACATCTGACAAACCGGTTGCGACGTCAAGCCTCGGGCGCCGCAGCACCTGGGGTTGGGTATAGGTGGCTGATGACGGCTTCCATGCCAGAAATGGCTATTGCAGTATCACTTGTCTTAGTAGGCAATATTATTCTGTCATTAACACTTACTGATCTGTGGCTGCTGACGGGGAATTTTCGTTAACCCTTAGGCACATAGGGACGAGTGGGTTCCGTAACTGATCGCTGAGAGCCCGACTTCCATTTTTAATATTCCAGATCGAATTTGGCAAGACGACGTGCTTTTGACGCAGTGGGTAATTTGTTTGAGTACTGTCAAACAGGTCTTGAGTTCGAGCCTTGCGCTCCGCAGCGCCTTTGGATGGGTATGGCTGGCTGATAATGGCTACGAAGCCAGAAAGGTCCATGCAAGTCTCCATTGGCATTGTCATTCTGCCTATATCACAAGCTATTATGTGGCTGCTTGAGGGGCTCTAGAGTTATCCCTAAGTCTCACCGGAATGAGTGAGTCCTACAACCTATCAGTGAGCCCCCAACTTCCACTGATAATTTTACCGATCGTAACTGGCAAGAAAACGAGCTCGTGTTTCAGTGGTTAGAGTTTTGGACTTCTGTCAAACAGATCGCGAGTTCGAGCCACGGGCGTCGTATTGCCTGGGGTTGGGTATGGATGGCTGATAACGGCTAATATGCCAGTAATTGCCATTCCAGTCTCCCTTATCATTTTCGTAAACATTATTCTTGCTTTATAACTAGCTGATCTGTGGTTACTTGCGGGCTCTAGAGTTAACCCCAAGGCACAACTGGATGTGTGTTTTTTTAACCGATCTGTGAGCGTCCAAATACCATTGCTAATGTTATCGATCGAAACCGGCAAAATAACCAGATCGCGCCGCATTAGGTAGAATCGTGCACTTCTACCCAACAGGACGTTAGTTCGAGCCTCGGGCGCCAAAGCGCCTGGGGTTGGATATTGCTGTCTGATTACGGCTACAAAGCCAGAAATGGTCATTCAGGTCTCCCTTGTTTTTCTTTAGATTTTTTCAGCCTATAACACTTGCTGGTCTGTGGCTACTAGCGGGGCTCTTGATTTAACACAAAGGCACAACGGGACGCGCGAGTCAGTTATCAGATCGGTGAACGCCAAACTACCATTGTGAATACTCCCCATCGAAACCGGCAAGAAAACGACCACGGGGTGCAGTAGTTAAGGTTTTTAAATTCTGTCCAAATGTTGGGCTCTGCTTCGCCTGGATTTGCGTATGGCTGGCTGATGAAGGGTACTTAGCCAGAAATGCGCACTCCAGTCTCCCTTGTCTTTGTCGGTACTTTTATTCTGCCTATATCACTAGCTGCTCTGTGGTTACTAGCGGGGCTCTCTAGTTAACCCCAAGGCACAACGGGATGAGTGAGTCCTGAAACCGATCGGTAAGCTCCCAACTACCATTGCTTATATTCCCGAGCTCGTGGCGCAGTGCGTAGAATGTTGGACTTCTGCGCAACAGGTCGCGAGTTCGAGCCTCGGGGACTGCTGCGCCTGGGGTTGGGTATGTCTGGCTGATGACGGCCTAAAAGCCAGTAATTGCCATTTCATTCTCCCTTGTCTTTGTTGGAAATCGTATCCTGCCTATATCACAAGCTGCTTTGTTGCTGCTGGCGGGGCTATTAAGTTAAGTTGAAGGCACACCGGGACGAGTGAGTCCTGTAACCTATCGGGGAGCGCCTGAATAATATTGTTCATATTCCCGATTGAAACCGGCAAGAAAACAAGCTCGTGGCGCATTGTGAAGAATGCATTTTTTTCTGCCAAACAATAGGCGAATTCAAGACTCGGGCGCCAAAGCCCATTGGGGAAGGTATGGCTGACTGATGACGGCTAATTAGCCAGTAATGGCCATTCAATTCTCCCTTTCTTTGTCGGTAATTTTATTCTGCCTATATCACAAGCTTCTCTGTTGCTCTTGGCGGGGGTCTAGAGTTAACCTCAAAAGGCAACGGGACGAGTGGGTCCTGTAACCGATCGGTGAGTGCCCATTTACCAATTTGAATATTCCCGACTGAAGCTGGCAAGATAACGAGCTCGAGACGCAGTAGGTTGTGCATTAGACTTCTGCCCAAACGGTTGCGAGTTCTAGCCTCGGTCCCCAGAGTGCCTAGGGGTTGTGAATGGTCGGCTGATGATGGCTCCTAAGCCAGAAATGTTTATTCCAGTCATCCTTTTCTTTTTTGGTAATGGTATTCTGCCTTTATCGCTAGCTGGTCTGTGGCTGCTGGCGGGGCTTTAGAATTAACCCCAAGGCACAACGAGACAAGTGAGTCCTGTAACCAATTGGTGAGCCTTAAACTAACGTTGCCAATATTCCCAATCGAAACCAGCAAGATTACGAGCTCTGGGCGCTGTGGGTAGAGTGTTGGACTTCTGCCCAAATGTCGCGAGTTCGAGCGTCGGGCGCCGCAGCTCCTGAGGTTGTGTATAGCTGGCTGATGATGGTTAATAAGCCAACAATGGCTATTCCAGTCTCCCTTGACTTTGTCGGTTATATTATTCTGAATATATCACAAGCAGCTCTGTGGCTGCTAGCGGGGGTCTTGACTTTACTCCAGTCTTCCTGGTCATTGTTGTATATGATGTTCTTCCTATATCACCAGCTGTTTTGTGGCTCCTGGCGGTGCTCAATAATTTACACCAAGGCACTACGGGATAAGTGAGTCCTGAAACCGATCGGGTAGCACCCACCTACCATTGTTAATATTTCCGATTGAAACTGACAATGCAACGAGCACATTAGGAGGTGGCTTGAGCGCTGCACTTCTGACTAACCGGTTGCGACGTCGAGCGGATTCCCTTCGTTACGGCTTTCGGGAGCCTAGGTGAACCCCAAAATTGTAGAATAATTTGTTGAATTCCCTTATTCTAGATGGTGAAGTCATGTCAATGGTTAGGTGTGAAGGTATTCAGTGAGTACGGAACACCAGTTCATGGTAGACATTTGGTTTGAATAAACGGTATTTGCCGCTGCAATATCTATGTTTTTGAGCTGCATTTGAAACCTTGTGCCTATATATGGCAGGAAGAATCCAGCAGTTGCAAGCTGTAAACACATATGTTGAATATCCAATTGCCCTGCTAGTATTTATGTAAAAGATGTTACCTGGCCGTCTACGTAAATTAGAGAGCAGCTCGAAGTGACTTAACATTATTGCACATATTGTTGATGCGAACGACCAATTAGACGCCAATTAAGCATTTAAGGTGTCTAAACAAATCCACCGAGGTCCATTTAAACCTTAGCTATGGTTCAGAACTTTTATGTGAATTTATTTTCAGTGCCCTTAAGACGAATTACAGAAAACTTGCGTGTGTCATTTTAGTGTTCAATCGTAATATGGCAGTTTTCACAGCTCTTTTCGTTACGTTAAACGTGCTGGATTGTATTAGGTCAACACATATTTTTACGAGCCTGACAGAGTCACCTGTTCAGCTTCTTCCCAAGACTGCGCGTGAGCACGTGTGCAAAACAACGTGTCTGGCAGCGGATATGCACGGGCACAACCGTGAACTGCGGAGGCGTACTGCACTCTCCCCCTGCAGTAATCAGTAACTTGAGTTGCTTGTGGGGGCGTACTTTGAAGGCATAGCGAGCGCTTGGAGCAGAAGCAAAACATCCTGCACGGTATCTTTGCAAATATTGCACAAATAGGCCTCATATATTTTGGAGCACCGTGGCTGAGTCATTCCAGGAGCAGACTGCAGTCCGAAAACCATAGCTTACATCGTCGCAGTGTAGCGGTCTGTTAGTACAACGGAATAACAGTTCTTTTCATTCCAAATGTAACATTAAGCAGTATCAACGTAGCTCCCGTATTGCCTGGTGTTGGGTATTACTGGCTTTTAACTGCTTATAAGCCCGAAATTGACTTTCCAGTCTTCCTTGTCATTGTTGTATATGCTATTCTTCCTATATCACGCGCTTCTTTGTGGCTCCTGGCGTTGCTCAATAATTTACCCCAAGGCACTACGGGATAAGTGAGTCCTGAAACCGATCGGGTAGCGCCCACCTACCATTGTTAATATTTCCGATCGAAACTGGCAACACAACGAGCTCATTAGGAGGTGGCTTGAGTGCTGCACTTCTGACAAACTGGTTGCAACGTCGAGCCTCGGACGCCGTTGTGCCTGGGTTTGGATATGGCTGTCTGATAACGGCTAATAAGCCAGAAATGACCATTCCATTCTCCCTTGTTTTTGTAGGTCATATGTATCTGCCTATATCACAAGCTGCTCTCTGACTCATGGCGGGGCTCTAGATAAAACCCCAAGGCACAACGGCATGAATGCGTCCTGTCACCTATCGGAGAGCGCCCAACTACCGTTGTTTAATATTCCCGATCGAAACAGGGAAGACAACGAGCTCGTGGCACAGTGGGTTGAGTGTTGGACTTCTGCCAAACTGGTTGCGACGTCGGGCCTCGGGCGCTGTACCGCCTGGTGTTCGTTACGGGTGGCTGATGACGACTTGTAAGCCAGAAATGTCCATTCCTGTTTCCATGGTCTTTCTTGGTAATATTATGCTGCCTATATGATTAAATCACTGCCTTTTCATGTGCTAATAGAGCGTGACTCGTGGTTCACAGTCCTTCGCTCCATTGATGACAGCAGCACTCAGTTCCTGTATGGCACGCAGATCCATATCGCCTTTGGTTCCTGGTATGGATAAAACATAGAATGTGCGACTCCTACACAGTTTTATGAAACTGCCGAGCACAAACGCCATGCCAACTTTATCCTGCTTACGAACCCATTGTAGATATTTAAGTGGGCATGTTTGAGATGTTTTCGTGAATTTTTCGATGAATAGTCATTCTTATTCAACACCCGATTATAATGTCTCCCATTGTGTAGCGGGAATTTAATGCTTTTGATATGCTTTCGGGCATTGTCAAAAAGCACGTTTAAACGTTCCTGCTCGATCATATCACAAAAATATTTACGTGTCTCATATGCATTTCCGGCCTCAAGTTTGCTAAAAAAGCATACGTCCGGATGCTTATGTTCTCATAAATGCCTCAGAACATCTCAGTCACAGTCCCAAAGATATTTTCGGAATGTCCAAATCTAATATATATCAAGAACTTTTTCTGTCACTAACCCACAGCACTTCCGATTCCCGATCATTTCATTCGGT